>JAWWLZ010005365.1:0-52585 GCA_035041345.1 Poliocrania exsul | reverse complement strand
TTTTCAGCTGAGCTTGGCCGTGGCACTGAGTGCCATGATCTGGTAAAGGGACTGGAGTTGGCCCAAGGGTTGGACTTAATGATCTCGGAGGGCTTTTCCAACCCAATCCATTCTGTGATTCTGTGAAGGGACCAAACCACCCCCAAGGACTTCAGTGGGAACACCAAGTTTGTAGCACTGCTCAGCTGAGAGCCCAAAAAGGTCTCCAGGAGTGGATTCAAGGCCCTGGGAGAGCTCAAACACGGGCACCTTGGGGAGTTCTGACACCTTCCTGCAAGGAAAACAACTCTGCAAGAAGCTCATGATAAGGAAACAGGAATCCTCTGGATACAGGGAATGTTCAGAGCTCCAAACCAGCCCAGCAGAGCTCCTGCCTGGCTCCCAAAATTGGCCACAACTGGATTTTCTCTCACACTGGAAGTTGTGAAATACAACTGAAATTTCTTGTGAAATTGGATTCAAAAAGAATGGAGAAAGCACAAAGCTGGAGGGAAAAACAATCCTCTGATCTGGGCTGATTTCAATCCTATTTGCACTTAGACCAGTTGATTTGTGCTGGATTTTGTTTTGGAGAACAGAAACTTGTGGATTGTTCATCTCAGATCTTTAAACTGTTATTTCAAAGGATGAAAATCCTATTAACCAGCTGTTACTGATGTGTTCTACCCCTCTTTATCTTTGCTATTTAAATGAAATGTCACAAAACATATTTGGAACAGATTTTAGAGTTTTAAAACAAGTATAAAAATGAAACTTTTGACTCCAAAAGAAATCCAGTTGGCTCTTGAATGAACAGGCACAGCAGAGCCCCTTGGCACTGATTGATGAAGCAATTACCTAAATTCCCATTCAAAACCTCACAGCACTGAAAACCCCATTCTGTCACGTCCCCCACCCTTCCTCCTCTCTTCACCTTCCATTGTGCAACAGCAAAAGGCAACAATAAATCCTTGACAATGAAATCATTGCACAAGCAACGTGCCCAAGACAAGCCCTGTTGCTTCACGATGGCTGCAGGCCTTGGTGCAGAGATTCCCTGGAACACATCCCAAGGATCCCTCTGGAGCCAGCCAGGAGCTCTTCCTGCAGGAATTTGGGAAGGGTGGAGGAGCAGAGGACACTGTCCCTTCAACAAGACACCAGCTGGGGCTGCACTTGCTCACTTGCCATCCTGGAGCCTCAACTGGCAGGAGAAGGGCAGAAAACTCTGCTTAAAAACTTGGTGTTTCTGTCAAAGCACAGCCAGAGATCACAGAGATAACCCCCTGACAAAGTCCTTGGGGGCTGCAGAAAGCTCTAATTATTCTGAGTAAGGCAGAAAATGGTCATTAGTGCTTGGAGGACTGCAGGGAAGGGAAGGAGTCAGGGCATGGTGTGTCCTGTGAGCAGCAGCAAATCCCCCTGGCTGAGCACATGTCCCACACAGAGGGGGGGATTCCCACTCTTAATTGGTGATATTCACTTAATTGTTGGTATTAATGGATATTGATATTCCAGTTGATGGAATATTATTAATGGAATACTGATACTCTGGTTGATATTAGTGGAATCACCCCATTTCATTGACAAAAGTAAAGAAAATAAGGAATTTTTTTTTTGTTATTTTGCTTGTAAGATTGCCCATGGCTTTCAGATGGTACAAGAATTGGCCAAAATCCACTCCTGGCCCTTGGCTCTGCACCAGCCCTTATTATTACATATATTAGATGGGCTCAGCTGGATGATAATGTGATTTTCACCCATTTCACAGACCACTAAAGCACAAAGAAATATTTAGAGTGTACAAAGATGCTCAGAGCAACAGAGTGTCCTGCAGGCACAGAAGACACTTCAGCTACTTCACAAGGGCAAAAGTTACTCACTGAACTAAAGTTCCTTGAGGGACAGACTCAGGCAATTGGGCAAATCTGCTGCCAGACAATCAGGTGATTTATCCTGGAATATCTCCTTACAGTTGGGGCATGAGGCAAACACTTTGCTCTCTGTAGAGGGTGCAGGGAAAGAGTCAGAGATTAAGCTGGAGAAGCTCAGTGATGATCTCCAATGTCCCTCCTGCTGTGCCTGGCTCATCCTTCAGAGCTCAAATATTAACTTTATGTCCAGTATCACTGTCAATGTCCAAAATGAGGAGCCACAACACTGTGTGGACTTCCTGTGAGAGCCCTGAATTGCAGGGAGGTGGTTCTGACACAAATGTGCTTTTCCTAAGGATGCAAATCCCACCAGAGCACCCTTTGGTCTCTTGTTCCTGCAGACTTTCCCAGCTGGGTGAGCACTGACTGCACTGAGAGGCCCAAAGCAAAGGGGCACCCTGAGGTGAGCTGAGCAATGGCCCCCTTGGAGCAGCTTTCCCTGGGCCACAGCACTGAGACTCCCCTGTAATTTGCTGTTCACCAACCACCCAAGGTGTCTTTGGTATGAACTTTCTCCCTGGCTGCATTTGGCCCATGTTATGGGGCTCTCTCACACCTGAGTGCTCCATTTCTTTCTGTGTGTCTTCCAGAGAGTCCCCTTTTTCTCCAGTTGGCTCCTCAGCCAGTGAGCTGAGAAAACAGCCCTTGGCATCCACCTCCTGCAGTGGTGGAAGGAATATGGAGCAGATGCTGCACCCTCCTGCCTCCAGCAGGCTTTGCAGAGCTGCATTTAATCTCCATTTTTAGCCAATCCTGCCTTACTCACGTCCCCTGTTCCTGCAAGAATGGCCTTTATCCTCCTGCAATGCTCCAAACCTTCCTCCCACATTTTCTCTCTCTGCACAGGACACCAGCCCAGTTCTGCTCTCTGAAATCAGAGCTGCTCTCCTCTGGTTTTGTGGAACCTCCTCCCAGTGCTTTCCTCAGGGCCACTGGATAAGCCAGTCTGCTCCTCCTCCCTCTCCAAGGCAGACCAACTTCTGTGGGCAGCTCCAGAAAAAGGAGCCTCCCAGTGATTCCCAGTTGCCTTTGCTGGGCATGGACTTGAACTGGCTCTGCCTCCTCTATTTTCCCCCAGTTCTTCCCGTCCAAAACCGCTTTGTCATCTTTTCCAAACCAGACTTCAAGTCTATTCAAGAGGCAGAACAAAGACAGTCCCTGCCCTGGAGAGTTTCCAGAGGTTGCTTCATGTCTGCTCCTGCTCCTGCCCTAAACTGCCTCTGGTTTCCAGGTGTTTGACTCCTCTCCTGGGATCCATGTGGAGCTCTGCTCTCCAAAATTTCTCCTTGGGAAGCACAACATTGTGTGATGTTTTGAGCCACAGCTGAGGGTCCCCTGCCTGGAGACCCCAGCGAGCTGTGCCTGCAGAAACAGGACAGAGCTGGTGGATCTCCAGGTCCCTCTGCCAAAGCAGCTTCAAATGCTGCCAAACCTGCTCCAGGCAGCAGGTCAACACCCCTCAACCTGTGCTGAGCTCCCTGGGCCATGCTTTGCTCCCTGGGCCATGCTTTGCCCGCTGGGCCATGCTTTGCCCCCTGGGCCACGGGTTTCTCCCCAGCAGAGCCTGAGTTGGGCAGACTCAAACTCTCCAGCACAGCCTCAGGAAGCCCAGAAGGGCCAGCAATGAGCACGTTCTGCTGCTCACCAGGCACTGAAACATTCCCTAATTACAGCCCTGCCCTGGGTCCAGCCCCCAGCAGAGGCTCCAAGCCCAGGCTCAGCAGCTCCAAAGCCCTGCTGGCTGCCAGGATGACCAAGCATTCATTTCCACTCACTCACCTCTCTGAGTAAGATGTCTGGAGCTGCTCCTGTCATCCCTCTGGGATAACAAGTCCTTCTTTCTGTCTTTCTTTCTCTTCCTGTTCTCTGGTCTCGTGTCTTCAGCCAAAGGTGTTCCCTGGTGCTGTCCCACCACTCCAGAGCTGTCACCCCTCAGCCACAGTCACAGATTCAAGGCTGGGGAGCCCCTCCTTGCTGGGGGATGGCTTTTTATCCTCCTCCAGCTCAGATGCAGGATCTTTGGGAATGCTGAGGCAGTCAGGGCTGGCAGAGGGTGGGGAACATCAGCAAAGCCTTCTTGCTCTGTGGGCATGCAAGATGTAACCATGCTGGACCCACAGGTACCATCACTCCACCCAAAATGAAGCCAAACTCTCCCCAAGAAGTCGTTGAAGATCCTGGAAAACGAGGTGGACACTTCTTGTGGGTCTTGTCTTCGGGCAACACCCACGCAGGTCTCCTCCTGGTCCCCAGGACCTGGTGGCAATTCCCTGGGGTTAATCAATCCAGTAAGTTCAGGTTTTCCTGCTGGGCACTAGAACAGGTGTCAACAAGAGGAAGAGGAGCTACAGAGTGGCAGGGAGGAAGGAGGGGATGAAGAAACCGGGAGCCAAGTGCGCAAGGGCAAACCAGTCATTAGCAAATCAGTCACTGAAACTGGCTCTTACATAAGTGGCTGTGTCAGCTGCCAGGCCTCTCTCAAGGGATGCTTTTTGGGTTAAATTCAGCTGCAGGCCTGCATTTGCCACCAGCAGGATTTCCTGACCTTCTCACAGAACGGCTCTGTGGGTGCCTGGAGTCAGGGATTGCAAACAAACAGCTCTGTGCTTTAAAAAAAACACCTTATAACCTTTAAAAACCTCAGTGATAATTCCCTGAAGGCAGGGAAACCCTCAGGGAAGTGGTGGGGCTGAAGAGAAGGCCTGGCTTTAAAAAAGAGCTCATTTTGTAGCCTTGAAATGATGCCAGAGGGGATCCAAAAAGAGCTCATTTTGTAGCCTTTAAGTGATGCCAGAGGGGATCCAAACTGTCAAGATGTCACAAGTGATTTGTTCTGGATTCATTCAAACTTGCAGAAGTTGTGGAGACCCACAATTGCCCCTGTGCTCTGGCTCTGGGGTTGCTCTGATGTTTGGGCTGTTTATTCACACACAAAGCACCACCCTCAGCCTGAAACCCCTGAAATTTGTTATTAATCACTTGGGTTTAATTTTTTTTCATGCCCCCCAAAGCATTTCCCAGTCAGTCAGAGCCCAGAAACGCTGCCATGTGACCTCCACAGCCATTCCTGGCTGGGAGTGACGTGGAGTGAGGAGTCCCCCTGAACAGCACAAATAGTCCTGCTCTGCCCTGTCCGCTCAGCACTGACAGAAACTCCCCAAAGAAGTCCCCAAATAACCCCCAAGAGTTAAGGACCAGGAATGGTTTGGGACCAGCAGCCAAACTGGCCTAGGGATGATTGAAGAGACTCTTCAACAGGAGCTGCAGTGACAGCACAAGGGGCAATGGGTTCAAACTGAGAGAGGGGAAAATTAGGGGAGAGAAATGGAAGAACTTCCTTGTGAGGGTGGGCAGGCCCTGGCACAGGTTGCCCAGAAGACAAACTGTGGTTGCCCCATCCCTGGAAGTGTCCAAGGCCAGGTTGGAGCAGCCTGGGACAGTGGAAGGTGTCCCTGCCCATGGCAGGGGGTGGCACTGGTTGATTTTTAAGGTCCTTCCAACCCAAACCATTCCATGATTCTGTTTTTCTCACTGAATTTACCCCAATAAAGGCAGAAGTCTACAAATTCTTCCCAACTGTTTGTTCAAATCTACACCTTGTTTGTCAGAGGGTTTGTCTGTTTTGCCAAGCACATTTTGACCATTCTCCAGCACATTTAAAGAAAAAAACCCCCACCCAAAACCTCCCAGCCAAAGAAGATATTTAATTTCCCCTATCCACCAGAACCACAAAAACAATGGCAATAAATCCAAAACTCCACTTACAAACAGGACGAGAGTCTGCCCCAAGATGGACACAAAAAAATCAATCAAAGGAAGCCTTAAACTCTTGAACTTCTCTCTTCCCTTCCTGTGTAACCTCGGCCAGCCCCGTGTCTGTGTTGCCTCACCCCTGGAACAGCCCTAATGGGCTCATTGCTCAGAGGGTTAATTGGTGTTTGCACAGAGCCCTGGTGATGTCACTCTGCCAGCCCCAGGGGCAGCAGGGCCAGGATGCTGCTCCTGGATTGCTGCACTCATCCTGCAGCGCTGGAAAAGATGTTTATGTGAGATATTTATTCCTAGAGCTCATCCCACCCTTTGGGATGGTCCCTCTGAACTCCTGTGCTCTGCAGAGTTGGGGTGGAATTCTCTGTGCAGTCCTGCAGGGAAATTCCAACGTGTGTCAGGGAGCAGAGCCCAAATATTTTGGCTTTTAACTTATCACTGAGCTCCTTGCAATGCCTATTGCTTAATCTAATAGACTTTCTTCTCACTTCATCGGCACCACAGGATGAGATCTTGAGATTATTTTCACTTCCAGGCCTATTTGTCAGAGATTTATAGATAAGGAACACTTGTAATTTGTGTCTTCCATGCAAGCCATTACATTTGCCTCCAGAAGTGAATGTACATCAGCAATGTATAACCTTTCCTGATTTTTTTTCTGACACTCTCTCTCTTCCTGGGGAGATTCATTCACTTCTCACACAGGGACTGCCAGGCCTACAACGCAAGTAAAGCATTTTGTGTTAATTTTGAAATGTGTCTTAACATAAACTACCCTGGTTTTCCTCACTAGCCCTGACAAACATCAACTTCCTACTCTATTCCACTAAAAACATGGACCTTGACTTGACACATCGGCAGCTGTTGGGATGGATGAACAAACCAGGCTGTCTTTGATCTGTCACAGAGCTGAGAACACGCCCTGAGCATCCCTCGGGAGGGAACTCCCTGGGATACTTTGCCATGAATGTTCTCTGTGAATTGGGAGGTGGAACATCAGTCTGTTATTCTGGGTGCCACAGAAAGCCAGCCTGCCTTGCCCTTAGTTCTGATCTATATTTATTAATTCTAAGCGTTATTTGTATCAATAGTTCCAAAAATAGTTCCAGAAACTTCTCTCCTCTTCTTCAAAGCTTCCTGCAAGGCTGCAGCATCTCCAAAGCCTTCACCAGGGAGGGAACTCTTTATCTCCACCTGCCTGATCAGAGCGAGACACTGGATGTGCTCCCAGACTCTGATCCAAGGATCCTGGTGGTGTTCCAGGGACATGAAGGCAAAACCAGCTCAGGAGGTGGAAGAGTGAGGATTTACAGCTCAGGCTGAGTTGGGCAGGCACTCTGTGGTGCTTAGTAAGCTCTATAAAGGAAATATTTTATCATTGGAGGGCTCAATTCCTCCTGTCAGCACTGGAAATGATTCCTTTAGGTTTAGGAGGGTCAGATTTGTCAAAGAAATTTAGCAACCAGCCCATTCAAGGAGGCTCTTTTAGTGATGGAAATAAAGCCCTGCTCAGCTCAACCAGGACTTCCCACAGGACTGAATTCTTCTCCAATTATAACACTAATTCTATTTTAAATAGTAAGTCAGGCAACCAGCAGGAGAACAAGAGGGCAGGGGCTTAAGCTCTGCCAGGGGAGGTTTAGGCTGGATATCAGAAAGAAATCCTTTCCAGAGAGAGTGCTCAGGCATTGGAATGGGCTGCCCAGAGAGGGGGTGGATTCCCCAGCCCTGGAGGTGTTTAAGGTGACACTGGACGTGGCACTGAGTGCCGTGATCTGGTGATCACAGTGGGGCTGGACCAAGGGTTGGACCTGATGATCTCAGAGGTCTCTTCCAACCCAACTAATTCTATAATTCTATGATTCTAAGTAAGTAAGAGACAAAATATTTTGTCCCCAAATCCTGCTCTGGGATTGCAGCTGATGGAGGTGCAGAATGTTGATCTGGAGAGATCTGGGCAGAGATCATTTGGCTTTAAAGGAAGTTTGGCAATAAAGAAACCACAGCCATTAGAAGGGCTTGTGAAGGCCTCCAGGTGGAAGGTAATGGCTTAATGAGGTTCTAATGCCAGCACTTGGGATGTGAGGAGCAGGGTAATCACACAACTGCAAATCCCACGTGGAGGAGGTGAAAGGCTCCGAGGGAAAGTGAGGGACAGCGAGGACAAAGGTTTGTCACAGCAGGTGCCTTTGCATCTCCAGGTGATGTCACTGCCAGGCCACTGCAGCAATTAAACCTTGGGAAAGGCAGGATGGGGCAGTTGGATGCTCCTCAAGGAGCTCCTCACCTCCTGCAGGAGGAACAAAGAAGGAAGGGGATGGACCTTTCCTCCTTCTGAGTCAGGACCATGCCAGAGTAGTTCCCTCTGTCATCCCATCTCCTTGTCCATCATCCCAGACCAGGTCAGGCCCCACCTCAGCCTGGCAGGAGAGGAACCAAAGGGGGAATGCTCTGGGTGCAGCAAGTCCATCAGGGGTTTAGCAGTGCTTTGGTGAAAGAGCCTGGCATTTCCTTGGGTCACTTCAGGCCTCCTGCCTCTGGCACTCAGGGATAAGGAAGGCAATGCCAGTGAGTGGGAGGTCTGGAAATATTAATGTGTCCCATAAATGCACAACATTGATTGTTATCTCAGCAGTGATGATGGAAAACAAAGGCTGTGATTCATGTCTGACACCTGCTGATGTGGGACCTTTAGTCCAGAGAGCTCCAGGCTGGTGACACTCACCAAGTGATTAAGGAAAGGCAGATAAATAATATTATCCCTTCTTTAGACAAGGGGAAAATAGAACTTCAGAACAATTGAATGAAAGCCTCGTGATCAGTGATGATTCAGGGAGACTCAGGGACCTGAAGCTCAGGATTATCACCCACGTCAAAGCTATTTATGAACAACTTAGCAGTTCCCATTAAGAAAAATAATGAGGATGAGTTTCCCACAGAATCAAAAGGTTTGGGAAATTCTAGAAATTACTACAGTTCTACTGGATAATAATACTGGATAAAAATATTTCTGTAATACCACGAAACAAAATGCACTATAGTGACAAAAGGATCACGGCAGGAAAGTTGCTCTGTAAAAACCAGTGTAGTAAAGCAGTAACACCCCTCAGGAGGAGGAAAGAACCAAAAAGAAGAGAGAGAAACAAAGAGAAAATACCTCTAAGTTGCCTTTGGGGCAAAGATTAAAAGAGAGCCACCTTAGCAGCACTTTATGAGAAAATAATAACAAAAAATCCACCAAGGAAATGACACTATTTTAGATGGTGCCCACCCTCACAGGGAGGAATTTCTTCCACAGAAAACTGAACAGCAAATATCCTTCTGCTTGTAATAAGACTCAGATTTCCAAATTTCTTTTGCTGAAAGCTCCTCCCCCAAAAAAGAAAAAACCTTGAACTTGTAAATATTTTGCACCCCCCAAAATGAAAAATACACTTTAAAAAGTGGAAGAGTAAATACACTTCAGCAATTTTATTAATGCTCAAACACAGCACGAGGCAGAATCCTAAGGCCTTGCAGGTAACAGTGTCTGGCACTTGGTTTTACGTGGCATGAATGAAAACTGCCTCCTCCAGCATCACTGAGCCACTTGCAGAGTGGAAACACTGACAAAGCCAGGCTCAGAAATGCAGCTCCCTTGCTCAATGAGAGAAGATCTCTGTGGCTTCCTCAGCTAAATCACCTCTTACTCAGTGCACAAATTCTTCCAGGTCATTGTTCTTCCTCAACAACATCCTAAGATTCATCCTTTCCTCCCCTGTGGCTCTGCAAAGGTTCAGTCCCGTGTCTGACTTACCTTCCAGCCCACTCTGCTCAAGGTCACCATGTCCCCTTTGTTCTGACACTCTTTTCCCCAATTCCTTCTCTCCTCTGTGTTCCATCCAAGCCTCTTTTTCCCTCTGTCCAACTCCACCCTCACCTTCAGTGTGCCTGGCAATCTCCACCCCTCCTTGGGGTGGCACTCCCAAACCTCCTTCTTTACTGATCCCTTGTGGCTTGCTCTGAATCTTGGGAGTATTTTAGGCAGGATTTGCCTGCCACCTTCCATTCCCTGAGGCCCCTGTTCCAGGAGGTTCTCAGGCATGAGAGACACCACAGGATGCTCCTGCATTTATTCACTGGGCAAGGATTTCTTTAAGGCATCTTGTAAAGCAGCAGAGTTTTCACAGAGAGCAAATCCTGCCTTTGCACCTCCAGAATATTTCTGTGGTGCCAGCTGGTGGCTTCAGACAGCAAAGAAAAGGAGTAGCTCAGTAGTGACACTCTGATCCATGTCAGGAATCACATTCTATGGATGTGTAGAGTAAGAGAACACCTTTTATAACAGGCTGCTGGACCTGCTGGAAGGCAGGAGGGCTCTGCAGAGGGATCTGGAGAGACTGGAGGGATGGGCTGATTCCAATGGGATGGAGTTCAGCAAGGCCAAGTGCAGGTCCTGCCCTTTGGCCACCCCAACCCCTGCAGCTCCAGGCTTGGGATGCTGCTGACAGGTTCATAGCTAATTAAAAACCTGCTGCAACCTTTATGAGATGGAGAACTGTCTCCCTTGTCTCTGTCCTGGAGTTAATCACCTTCCAAGTCAATTTAACAGTATGTACTTATTTACCTGCAGCACTTAATGATTTAAGAACATAAATATGGGACTTGTAGTGACTTCCCAAGGCCAGGCTTTAAATGTGCCTTCAAGACACAACCCCGGGACCCAAAGACACTTCACAGAGAGGAAATTCTGGAGGGTGATTCATTTGCATGCAGGAAAACAACTAAGAAAGAAACTCCTGGGAGAGCAAAGTCTCATTCCAGGCTGTCATTAGTGTGGAGAGGAACATCCCAGAGGGATGAGGGGAATGTGAATGACAAAACTTTGGTGCATGAAACGCCAGAGGGGGAAGTGGGAGCTCTGCAATCCCTTCAGGGCCTTGGCTTGACTGGCACAGCCACATTGCTCATATTTCCAGCCTTAGTAGGAATTCCAGTGCCAACACACACACATAAAATAGAAAAAATTGTGTAGCTGAGGCAAAAAAAGTAGAATGTGTTAATACTGCATGAGCTGCCTGGGGAATTTCTCAGGTGAAATACATGAGGGCATTCCAGTAACACCTGGGGTTTGTACAGCACGTTGAATCTGGAAGTGTAACAATAATTTCAAATAAAGACTTCCTTCTGTTCTGCAAAACCTTCGAGCATTTGTAAACAGGGAGCTCAGATTAGGTGTGAGGATGGAAGAGATTAACACAAAACAGATCAACTATTGCTTCTGGTTTTAAGGAAATCGTTTTTCCTGGAAGTATTCCATGGCTTCAAAGCCAAAACAGTTCAAAGAAAAGGATTTAGTTTGATAAACTTCACTTAATTTGATGTGGCCACAGGGGGGACCTGTGAACACTTTGTGTGTAAAATATCCCGTTATTGTGATTGAAGTCTGAGGTAATCAAGGAAAACAGAAGAGCTGACATGAAACTGCCACAAAATGAAATCTTTTACAGCCCTCAGCAAACTGCAAACCCTGAAGTCAGAGAATCACAGCCTGGTTTGGGTTGGAAGGGACCTTAAACATCATCCCATCCCAATCCCACCACCCTCCACTTTGGTGGAATTATCCCCCATGTTCCCAGCGCTGAATACAAGGAGAGGATCGAACCGGCGGGACTCGAACCCGGGGCCGGACCCGAACCCCGGGCCGGACCCGGCGAGACTCGAACCCGCGGTCCCGGCCGGCCATGGCGCCCCGGGAAGCGGAAGGGCCTCGCGCCCCGGACGCGCCGCGGCTCCTTCCCGGAAGCGCCGCCCGCGCCGCCATCTTGGCTGGAGCCGTGAGGGGACCCGCGGCCGGCCCGGCCCTGCCCTGCCCGCTCCACCATCGCGGCCCGGCCGCCCGCTGCCCGCGTCCCCACCTCCTCCCGCGGGCAGGAGGGGCCGCCCGGGGCCTGGCGGGCACGGAGAGGTGAGCGGGGCCTGTGCCTGGCGGGAGCAGGGAGCGACGGGCTGGCTGCCTCTTCCCCCTCCCTCCGTCTCTTTCTCAGTTCCTCTGTCCCTTCCTCAATCGCTCTGTCTCCGTCTCTCTCCCTCCCTCAGTCCTTCCGTCTCTCCCTCAGTCGTTCTGTGTTGTTTTCCTGCCTCAGCCGCTCTGTCTTGCCCTCAGTCGTTCTGCCGCCTTGTCTGTCCCCCCTTCCTCAGTCCCTCCATCTCTCCCTCGGTCGCTCTGTCTCCTCTGTTCCTCAGTCCTTCTGTCGTTCCTTCAGTCGTTCTGTCTCTTTCTCTCTCCCTCAGTCCCTCCATCTCTCCCTCGGTCGCTCTGTCTCCTTCTCGGTCCCTCCCTCAGTCGTTCCATCTCCTTCTCTTTCCCTCTTTGCCTTCCCTTCCCAGCCTTTCTCTCCCACCTCCCCGTGTCCCTCCGGCCCTGCCTCTCCCCGCGTTTTCCTCTTGCTCCTTCTCTCCTGCTCCCGTTGTATTGTGCGGGTGTTGCCTTTGCTGTCGTACCGCTTTGTTTTCCGTGTTTAAGATATGAATGTCCTTCCAGGCTTTGGGGGGCGTTAAAACCCCGCTGACCACGCTTAAAAAGCTGCTTCAGTGTGTTTTCACAGCTCATACTGAGAGCTCTCTTGTTACTAAAGTATGTCAGAACTGACAGTTGTGTCCAAGTACAACGAAACTATTTCATTTATATTTTAAAGTCAAAGCTGGCTTCTGTAGGGAAAAATTCAGAATTTTACAATTTCAAGAGGTGTGGCTTCAAAAAAAAAAGTTAAATGTTATTTCTTTAATAAATTTTACTTGGTTGTTTGTTTGTAGAAGAGGAACAGAAAGGGCTGTAGGAGTTTAACATTTATTTCATGTCACATTGTGGGCATTGTCTTAACTCTTTATACAAGCTGTTTGTAAAGTCATTCCTTTTAGTTCCTGCTTGAATTTCCATGTATAAAGCCAAGTAATTCCTTAAACTTCTTAGGGGAAAGTGAGTTAAAGAGCAGTTGTTAATTAGTGTGTTCTGTAGGTGCATTATAAGGGCTAATTCTTTCTTTGTCTTGCAAACACCGTGGAATTTCCTCCCCTCACACCGACTCTGGAGGAGGTTTGATTTCTCTGGAAGGGAATAATCTGGCCCAGTTTCCTTCTGTAAACTCATCTGGCAGCAGATTTAATTGTAAATGCTTCCCCTCCAGGTCAGCAGCGAGGCCATTGTGGTGCCTTGTTTGTTGCTCTTTTCACATAACTGGATGTGTGGAAACACCAGTTGAATTTAAAACGTGTAAATCTAAAGACCAGATGTCAAAGCTGACCAGGGAAATCAGTTACTCAGAAAGACCTTTAATCCAGAATATCTCAAGTTGGAAGGGTCACGTAGCATAGATGTCTTTGGGATTGTGTTGGTTTAGATTTTGCATAGTTCTTGCCACTTAAAAGTGAAGGTTATTCAATTGATATCCTAAATATGAAGTGCATTTTGCAAAAATCCAGAGCATCATTCCATGAGTGACGGTGGCTCTGTGCTCATTAAGGGTGTATTTATGTGTTTCTTTAATTAGATGAGCAACAACAGTAATAAGAGAGCCCCAACCACAGCAACGCAGAGGCTTAAACAAGACTACCTGCGGATTAAGAAAGATCCAGTGCCTTACATCTGTGCAGAGCCTCTCCCCTCCAACATCCTGGAATGGTGAGGCTGGGAGGGGGAGCTGGGAATGGGAATGGGAGCTGGGAATGGTGAGGCTGGGAATGGGAATGGGAGCTGGGAATGGACTGTTCCTCACCCGTGGAGAGAACAGGATTTTCCAGGTCATCGAGTGTGACTCCCTCGCTCCCACCCCCTGGGAGTCTCGGTGTGGGGAGGTGCAGTGGGAGTCCTGGGCTGGAGTGCCTGGGTCCTGGTTTTCAGGGCTCTGGGTGGCTGTTGGTTGCTGGTCCCACAGTGTTTGCATTCCCTCCTCTCCCCAGGCATTACGTTGTGCGGGGACCTGAAATGACGCCCTACGAAGGTAAACGCCGTGGTGTGTTTGGGTTTTGAGGAGTTCCATGTTGGTGTCAGTGGGCGAGATAGAACTGCTGAAATGGCTCCAAAAACTGTTAGTGCAGCCCCAGAGCTGTCTGTGACCTGTGGGAAAGCTGGTTAAAAAGAACCAGTGATCCTGCTGTCAGTGAGGCTTCTGTTATCAAGGGGTTTAATAAAGACATAAAAATTCCCTTCCTGAATTCCTCTGGTGAAAGCTTGAAATGTAAAAGCTTTATTAATTTGTTGGAGTCACTATTTCACAGTGTCTTCTGGAGCCTCTCACAAAATGCCTTCTTAAACTGGGATTCTTCATAGGATTGTGTTTGCACTTGTTGCTGGAAAAATAACCCGTTTCTATTGTAATGAATATGTTTTGGCTGGTTGTCCTTAAATGTATTGCAGACTTGACAGCAGAAAGTTGTGTCTGTAAGAGAGAAAGTGAGGAGTTGCCTCCAGAGTAAATCTGGGGCAGGTTTGGGTTATTATTGCTGTGTTTTAGAGGCACAAGATGAAGAGTTTGATCTCATTGGTGAGAGGGGGAGAAGGAGACAAGCAAAGGGGTTTGTTTGGCCCGTTTTGAGTAGCAGTTTAGGACTTAATCTTCATGCAAATTAAGTAATTCCTCTCTCTGTGTAATGCAGGTGGCTATTATCATGGGAAACTAATATTCCCCAGAGAATTCCCTTTTAAACCTCCTAGTATTTATATGATTACACCTAATGGAAGGTTTAAGTGTAACACAAGGTAAGGACCTTTCTCTAACACTTAAGCAATTAACTTCATTTCAGCACTAATGCATAACGAGTGATGGGTTTAATGGCAACCCCAAACCTGTGCCTGTCTTTGAAGGTTGTGTCTGTCCATCACCGACTTCCACCCGGACACGTGGAATCCAGCCTGGTCCGTGTCCACCATCCTGACAGGCCTGCTCAGTTTCATGGTGGAAAAGGGCCCCACGCTGGGCAGCATAGAGACCTCTGAGTTCACAGTGAGTGCAGAGCATGTGCTGGGCTTGGGGCAGCCCTGGGCCTGGGGAAGCAGCAGCAGCAGCAGCAGCTGGAATTTTGATAGCTGAGCAATAAACACCATGGTGAGGACTTGGTTCCTCCTTCCTTCCTCACTAAAGAATAAATGAATACTCGGGGGAGGAGCTGGACGTGACACACGGATCAGTGGGATCGAGCGAGTGCTGATTTGTTGTACACCACACAGGGTTAAAGGTACACATCACTGGCCAAGTTAAAACCTCACACCATCAAGCCACAAACTTTAATTGGTTATAATCTGTATCTCACAAGCCCAGTGTTTATGTTGTCTCATCCTCTCGGTGTGCTGTGAGAAACCTGAGTTGCTCCCATGAGAGACCTCTGGGGAGTAGCTGACTCCTCCAGGCAGCTGTGACTTGTGTATTCTTGGCTGCCTTCAGGCTCACAGGGTTGGTGCAGGCTGGTTTCAGTCTTACAGGATCTCACAGAGATCTGAGTTGCTCACTCTTCATTTTGTGTACCAGCACCTCACGAGGTGTCTGAGTGCAGAACACTGATCTCAGTCAGGGTCAGAATTGAGAATATAACTCATGTCTATAAACATGTGTTGTGGTGAATAATGTTCACAAGTGTGACATTTTAAATGCTGCAAACCAGATGGTTGGTGGTTTTCACCTTCCTTGTGGGAAATCAGATGTTGAATTGAAGTAAATGAATTTCTGTGCAACTGCTGATGGTGTTTGTTTCCTCCACAGAAAAGACAACTTGCTGCACAAAGCTTAGCATTTAATTTAAAAGATAAAGTCTTCTGTGAGCTCTTCCCTGAAGTGGTGGAGGTAAGGGAATTCATCCCTGCTGCCATTTGGTTTGCTGGAGTCCTTCAGCTTCTCTGTGTAGATCTGTAAACTCATTGTTCAGGACTTTTCCCAGACTGTAGCTGCCTTTGTCAATATTTTCATTTTAAAATGTTTTTAAAAGGTTTTACTTGTTGCAGACAGACTGTAGGAGAGTGGGGGAAATATATGTAAGAGTCTTTTTGCAGCTGTTAACCATGAGATGTGTTTCTGGGCTGAGTGGGGAGTGCTTATGGACCTTCATGTTTGATTCATCTGTTACTAAAAGCTCTAATTTAAAACCCATCCTCTTTGTGTCCTTCTGGGAAGAAAAAAGTTCTGTCTCCGTTTCCTTTCTTCCTCAGGCAGATCTAAATATGAACAGAGGAGTTTAATTATGTTTTCTGATTAGTTACAAGAATGCCAGAGGATTGGAAATAATTCCTGCAGGGCTGGTTTGCCAGTCCCTACATCCCTGGAAAACTGAAGACAGTGGCAGGTAACTGCTGCTGTGTTCAAGTACAGGCAGATTTCTAACATGTAATACGTACAGTCCTAATCCTTTTAAGCTTCTGAGAGAGCTTTCTTAATTTTCTTAATGTCTTATGTTCAAAACAGGCTGTACATTTCTGAAAGAAAAAAACCCTCAGAAAACTAAAAATAGAATGGCCAAAATGATTAAGCTCTGCCAGGGGAGGTTTAGGTTGGGTATCAGAAAGAAATTCTTTACAGAGTGGGTGCTCAGGCATTGGGATGGGCTGCCCAGAGAGGGGGTGGATTCCCCAGCCCTGGAGGTTGTTGAGGTGAGACTGGATGTGGCACTGAGTGAGAATCCACCACGTCTTGATCCAGCCCTGGCACTCTGTGCCATGATCTGGTGATCACAGTGGGGCTGGACCAAGGGTTGGACTTGGTGATCTCAGAGGTCTCTTCCAACCCAGCTGATTCTCTGATTCTGTGATTTTTAGTATCAAGTACTGGATAGGTCACTTTGGGAGAGTTGGGGACTCTGAACAGGTTTCATGCAGGTAATTGCACAGAATCAGCCAGGTTGGAAAAGACCTCAGAGATCATCAAGTCCAGCCTTTGATCCAACATCACCTCATCTACTAGACCATGGCACTGAGTGCCACATCCAGTCTCTAACTGGTTAAAACTTGGTTGTAATAATGCCAAGGTCACGGGTTCAATCCCCTGTGTGGGCCATTGACTGAAGAGTTGGACTCAGTGATCCTTGTGGGTCCCTTCCAGCTCAGAATAGTCTGGGATTCTGTGATAATGCAGTATAAAGAATTACATGCAGGAGAAAGAACTGTGCCATCTGCTCTTCCTAAATTTATGGAAGAACCTCTGCTCTGAAATACTCACCCAAGGCTTCACAACTGTCACTTCAACTCCTTCCAGACCACCCAAAGCTCCACCACCTCCCCTGCAGCCCCTCAGCTGTCTTTCCTTTCCCCCTGCAGGAGATCAAGCAGAAGCAGAAAGCACAGGAGGAGCTGAGCAGCAGACCCCCCTCGCTGCCCCTGCCCGACGTGGTGCCGGACGGGGACGCGCACTACGGCCAGAACGCGCTGCCGCTGCTCAACGGGCACGTGGCCCTGGCAGCGCCCAACGGCCCCGGCCTGGGGCAGCCCCACCGCAACCACGGACTGCTGGGCGGAGCTCTGGCGAACTTGTTTGTCATAGTCGGGTTTGCAGCCTTCGCCTACACAGTGAAGTATGTCCTGAGGAGCATAGCCCAGGAATGAGGAGAGAAATAAAGCCAAGACCAAATTAGTGGTAGTTGCAGAACGAGTGGGACTCTTGGGGCGTTCGGCTCTTGACGCTGGGAGGAGCATTTGTGTTTTTTTTCCAAACCTGGGTTGGCTCGTGGGTTGTGTTGGGGAGTTGGAGTAGTTTTGCTTAGTCAGAAACTTTGCTACTCTCTGGTAGTTTCTCACAAGTCAAAGCATTATTGATGAGACACTACATTTCTAGTGCTTTGATTTTTATAGCAGTTCTCCATCTGTCGTTTGAACTTTGAAGATCTTGAGCAAATGAGGCTTTTTACTTCATTGTACGGTTTTTAAAATTCCACCATTTGTGCATATCATTTTCTTTTTCCTTAGGGAAGAGTCTGTCCAGGTGTTCAGGGGTTCAAGTAGAGAATTTCATGTGGACTTGGGAAGGGTTTGGTTAATGTGAACATCGATGCTACCGAAAATTGCTGGTTTCTTTCTTCTAAAAATAGAATGACCATCATTGCATATCTAGTCAGTAGTGATTAGATGAGTGGGAACATAACACCACGTGTGTTAAATGTGTTGTCTAAATTGTCACACCATCATGGAAGGTTTTGTTTGGGCTACAAGAAGTGCAGTTGTCGGCCTTTAGGAATGATCAGCAAGAGAAAGAGCTTTGGAATCAGCTTCTGGTGGGAACACCCAAATCCAGGGCTGTTCTGGATTTGTTCACTTAGAGATGTTCTCTTGGAAAAATTGTAATAGTTAATTCTGATCACAGGGGGCCACTGGTGAAAAAATAATAAAACTGCACCCACCAAAGGAGAGTTGATCGTGTGTTCCAGAAATCTCTGCGTTAGGCTGTGGTGACTGAGGCAACCCCAGCCTTGGGAAGGGGAAAACACAAATGAGTGAATAACAAACCAGCTTCCTCAGAGTCACCTGAATTCATCTGAAGTGTCAGTAGCTGAGTTAACCCTTAGAATCAGTTCCATTTGCTCACATGAAGTTTTGCTTACACTCTTGGAAAGCCACCACCACCAAAAGCCAACCCCAAAATTCATCTGGGGGTCTAGAAGCTTTTGCTTTTAGGTGTGAGTTCATCTCTGTTCCCCTTCAGGTGATTGAGAAGCGAAATACTGATGTTGCTTCACAGGCTTACAGCACTGTGAATAAACACTGAAGTTCAAAAGTCTGTCTGAAATTACTTTTTGAACTCAGTTTGCTTGATTTTTCTCCCTCCTTCATTTTCTCCAAAAGCTTTGTTTCATCAGAGGCAACCTTGCTGTGCCTTTCAGACCTGACAGTGCTGCCTGCTCAGCTGGGGCAGAACACACAGTCAGTGCTCCAACGAGCTGCCCAAGGGGGTAGCAGGGATAAAAGCTCTGCAGCTCACTCTATAGTCTTATTTAAATATTCTGGAGAGCCCAAATAAATATTACCTCATGTGTCTAAGAATGTTTGGAAACTGTCTTATTTTCCCTTTCAGATTTCCTCTCTTTCTCAGCTTCTTGGTGTCTTGAATTGTGAGCAAAAATGTCTTGTTAGCCCACGAGCCAGCAGCTCAGAGCACCAGTAAATGTGACCAATGCTCTGCAATAGGTGGGAATTACCAAAATTATCAAGGGAATCTGAAAGCAGTTCTTCCTGAGGCAAGGAAGGGAAGGGAAGGAGTCAGGGGGTGTGAGGATGGAATTTGCAAAAGGCTGGATTTTAAAGTGTATTTATAAACCCTTGATTATTTTTTCTAAGTCTTATTTTATGGTTTTACCAAATCTTATTTATAACTCTTTTTTAATTTACCTCTTGTATGTGCTTGACCCTAGAAACAGTTGTGTGAGGAAGGAGGGGCAGTGCCAGGGCTTCCCTGCAGGGCTGGGATTTGCAGCAGGGCTTGGCAGACTGATGGTTTTTCCCCAGGCAGATGGACCTGAAGCTCAGGCTGTTGTGCCTCGGGGAGATTTGCACCTCTCAAACCTGTTTGTGTCCTTGCAATGCCTTTTACTGTCGTTGGTTGTCCATGTTTATCTTCTCTTCTGGAAGTTCTTGCCCACAAAAACGAAGACAAAGGCAAGGAGACCTTGGGCAGGGTGTGTTTGCACCTTCTGTGACCTCACCAAGCTCAGAGAAAAACAGCCAGAGATGGTGAATCAAAGGCTTTTTATTGCATGACAAGGAGTTGGCCTTAAGCTACACCTGAGCACATGAAGGTGGGTCTCTTGTTTTTAGCAAGTGCCACAACTGGAAACAAACCCCCTTTGGTCAAACCCTGCACATGCTGCATTTTTTTTTCCCCTGAGGATTGGTTGTATTTAAACCCCAGGATTTCCACAGTTGCAGAATCTCTTCAGTCCCCTGGATTTGGAGAAAGACTTGACATCATTCCAGGTGCCATCTGTGGGCAGCTGGGAGCAGTCCCTGCCCCCTGCACCTGTGGCTTACAACCTTTTGATACATCTCCTTGCCTTTGGGAATGGCAGATTTATCCCCCTTTGTGTAGGTTTTACTGATTTGTGGGTTTTTTAAGCATTTCTAACAGTGCAGTGTCTGATTTTGTTACCAAAGTCCTTCAGTGGAGGAGCCCCTGCAGAAATGCTCCCTGGAGCAGTGCATTGCTTGTTGTAATCCAATTAAAAGCTCTCCCTCATTCCATGGTTCTGGAATCAGTCTGGCCCTTGCCCCTCATGCTGCAGTTCCATAATTTCTGTAAAGCTGTTGGTGTGTGGGAGCTTTTACAGCTGGAAACACCCAACATCTGTGGTCGCCTTTAAAGATCTCTTGATTTTTTCCAACAATTCTGGATTTTTGTGTAGTCACCACCTTTCTGCCCTGAGATTTGGAGGTCGTGGAGGTTCCCTTGCTACGAGCACGTGCTGAGGAGTGGGACTGACTGCATTGTAATGTTGTTTGTTCATAATAAACATTCATGAGAAAATGGGTATTGCTGTGGGACTCTTTCTGGGAAAGGAATCGCTGGGAAGAAACAACTGGATGTGTTATGTGGGTGAGGAAACAAAAGCTGTGGCAAAACTGCATCTTTCCTGGTAGTTTTTTTCCATCCAGTGTGGTGTCCCTTCCATCTCTCCCACATCAAAAGGCCAAAGGAATGAGGTGCTCCCAGCCCATCTGATGGATTCTCCCAACTTCCTTCACTCAGGGAGTGCCAGGCTGTCTCCTTCAGAGCAAACTAATCATCTGTAATTACAATTAATTCTCTTAAGCCCTTTGCTTCCAAAGGTATTTTTTGAATGTCTCGGAATAATTTTGGGCTATTAATGGCTTATTTTGTAAGGGGAGACAAATAGTGAACAAGATGATCCTTTCTTTGCAGCAGAGGCCAGATATTCTTAAAGCACATTTTCAGGGGGAAAATCACACAAAGGGGAGTCTGTTGAGGAGGAGCTCCAAGCACGTTATTGAAAAGATCCTCTGGGCAAGGTAAGAGGGTGGTTTATGAGGGTTTATTGGGAATCTCATCAGCGGGAAAAGCTTCACCCCAACAGGGTTATTTCCCACATGGCCACTCCGAGGAGCCGCTGCGAGAGAAACCCTTAAAAGGAGCAGCGAGTGGGTTTTTGCCGTTTTTCCAAGTGCCTCGGCGGTTCCGCGGCTTTGCCACCAGATGGCGAAGCGATCCCGGCACGCAGGGATGGAGAGGAGGGACCTTAAAGATCATCTCATTCCACTGCCTGCCATGGGCGGGGACACCTTCCACTATCCCAGGTTGCTCCAACCTGGCCTTGGACACTTCCAGGGATGGAGCAGCCACAGCTTCTCTGCCCACCCTGTGCCAGGCCCTGCCCACCCTCCCAGCGAAGGATTCCTTCCATGTTCCAAACCTTTATCTGTGATGAAGCAGCAATGGGGGGGTGTGTCAGCCACTGAACTGTCTTCAAAAATCCCCACCCTGTGCCAAGGCTTAGGGCTTGTTCCATATATCCACAACAGAGAACTGGGGAAATCCCAGCCTGTGCCCTCTTGCCCTTTGGATATTATTCCTGGCATAGTTAGGGAAGGCCTATCTTGAGTAAAAGGTGAATTGCATAAGGGGAGATGGAAGATCAGATCCCAAGTTTCTCTTCAGTTCCCTCTCTGGCTCTACCCACACTTGGTGTTTGCAAACACTTCTTTGGGTTCCTGCACAGTTTTGAAATCTTAATGTGGCTTCTTAGAATATTTTCCCTGCTTTAAAACTTTCCTCCTGCAGAATTGACATTGTTCTGTTCCTTAACCACTCCTGTGAGTGCTGCAGTGGTGCTGAGCTGAAGGAAGGAACTGTTTGTCTTCCATGGAGTTATTAAGGTTGGAGAAGACCTTTAAGATCATCAGGTCCAACCATCAACACAGAACAATGTCCCCAAGTGCCACATCCACAAGGTTTCTGGACATTTCCAGAGATGATGATTCCACCACTTCCCTGGGCAGCCTGTTCCAGTACTTGCCAACTTTTCCATCAAAAAAATTCCATGATATCCATCTAAACCTCCTCTGGTGCATCCTGAGGGCATTTCCTCTCATCCTGTCACTTGTTACCTGGGAGAAGAGCCCAACTCCCACTTGAGTACAACCTCCTGTCAAGGACTTGTAGAGTTGCTTCCCAGTCACTGTGGGATCCCTGATTTGCTGTGCTATCAAAGTGCAACATCACACTTTATTATATTTTTCTTTTTTTTTTGCAGATAGGGGTTGGATGTTGTGGGTGCATTGGCAAGACTCGGGTGCTTTGGAGCTGCTGCACTTGGGATGTGAACAGGAGCAGCAATTTCCTACAGGTTGGAAATCAGGGCTTGGAGGGGAGGCAGCAGCTGTGCTGACACTTGTTTCAGCCTAAAATAGGCAGAAGGATGTTTTTGGGAGGTATCTACAGCCAGTTTGTCCTGCTGGACCAGCCATAATTTCGTCTTGGATTAGTTAGGATTGATTTCCCCCAAATCTGAGGATCTGGTGTTGGGATTTGGCTGCAGGGGTGGGGAAGGTGATGAAGGGATGGAGAAGGTGCTGCAGGGATGGGGAAGGGATGGGGAAGGTGCTGCTGGGATTGGGAAGGTGCTGCTGGGGTGGGGAGATGGAGAAGGTGCTGCAGGAGTGGGAAAGGTGCTGAAGGGATGTTGAAGGGCTGGGGAAGGAGCTCCGGGCAGCCCCAGGAGCCGCCGCAGCCCAGCCCAGCCCGCTCCAGCCCTGGCTGTGCCGCTGCTCCCGCGGTGTGTGGAGCTGTCAGGCTGTTTAGCTGTGATATGACAGATTGTCCTATTAATGTGTCATCAAGTGCACTTTTACAAATTCATGGCTTGTCTACAACTAACCTGAAAAAAAGAGGCTTAAGTATGAGAAGGCGCCAAAGAAAGTTAAATATTATTAACAAATAAAGTCTGCCACGTAGTTTTGATGGAATGTGAGCTGGCTGGGGGAGGGGTGATGTGCTGTTAACTCTTGAGCTGCTGGGCAACCTCACTTTTTTCTCCCCAAGGATGCTGTAAAAAAATGGAAAATCTGTGCTCTGCCTCTCGACTTTGCAGCTCAGATTGTTTGTGCCTCAGTTGCCCTCAAATAGAGAGCTTTGCTCCTGGTCCACCCTGGCTGCAAAATCCAAGGGAGATCTGACAATTATCACTTGGATTGCACAAGTTACGGGAAAGGAATTGCCCAAATAAAGCAAAGCTGTTGCTTGCTGGGTATATAAAGAACTTCAAAGGATGTGATCTTCAACCTTTTGTCATTCTGGGACTTATTCATGCTCAGCCTCAGGGAAATCTTTGCATCTGCTCCTGTAGAAAGAACAGGGGTGTTTGGGAACTGAGAAAGCTTTGCAGTGTCCAAGCACATCAAGATCCCCCCTGGAAACGCTGGGAGGGGATGGGGAAGCTTTGGGTTTCTGGGATTTGTAACCAAACAGCCCACCCTGGAAAGGAATCAGCCCCCAGTGGGTCCCCCTGTGATGAGGCTGGGGGAGAACTGGGAGGATTTCACATGGAACTGGGGCAGGATTCTGCTGGATCCTCGTGTGTGATGTGCTCATTCCAAGCCACAGAGTTTGAGCTCTACCACACAGTCCTGTGCAGCTCTCCAAAGTTCCCAGAAAAATGGTGATTTCTCCGAGATAATGAAGGGGAGGGCCAGGACTGGGCTGAGGGGAGGGAGCAGGGAATGGGCACTGATTTAAATCTGCCTGGCACACGGGCCAGCTCCACTTATCAGGGAGTCTAATAGGAATGTGAAGAGAATAGGCTTGACAGCTCATTAGAATGTGATCCCTCCTCTTTTTTTTCTTTTTTTTTTTCCTCCCTTTTCTTGAAGTTGATGGAAACTCATTCAGGAAAGAAGCACTTCTTTGCTGAGGTAAAGCACAAGCTGAGGAGGGTTTTGCCAGAGTGCAGCTGGGGAAAGGAGCAGTAGGAGAAACCAGACACTCAGAGGTCCCTGAAATCCTGCCTGGTGTGAGGGAGAGGAGGATGCAAAAGCCACGAGGTTCTCCAGCCTGACAGCCCCAGGAGCTGCTGCTCCTCAGCAGAGACAAGGGAAGAGAAACTCAGCTGAGGAGGGAGAGAAGCTCCACCTGGGAAGACCTTCCCTAAACTCAGCTGAGAAGGGAGAGAAGATACACCTGGGGAAACCTTCCCTAAACTCAGCTGAGAAGGGAGAGAAGATACACCTGGGGAAACCTTCCCTGCTCCCAATGGACCTGGGGCACCCTCAGACTCATTGCTGCTGCCTGTTCTACCTTCAGTGATATGAGAAACCTCTTTGCTCCTGCCAAGGCTGAGCCCTTGGCTGAGCTGTGATGCTTCCAGTCCCTTGTGAGGAGCAGCCTTGGATTACAATTCCAGCATCCCGCAAGGGAAGGATGAGGACTTGGCACTGAGGAGGGGCAATGGATGGCACCTATTCCAGCCTGCTTTGAACTGGGCACGACGCTCCCAATGCCAGCAAGTGAGACCTCCTGGTGAAGAGGAACAACCAGAGCCCCCTGATGAGTTTGTGTTGTCACCTCTGGCCTGAGCAACTGCTGCCCAGAGCAGTTTGACTTCTCCAGGTTTCATAGCTGAGTGCATTTAAAACGAGTCTGAAGCCTCACTTGAGGGGGGAGAGGGGAGAGCAGCACTTCAAGGTGGGTGGCAGGACTTCTCAGGGCCTCTTGTATTTATGTAAGCTCCCAGAGGCTGAATGGACTTACCTCTTTCCTCCAAGTGGATCCAGATTTTAAACAAGTTTATCTGTACCATTTCCATGTGTCCTGCTTGAACAGAGATCTCCCAGCAACCAGCACATCCACCTTTGCTGTCCATCTGACATTGCAGAGCCCAGAGGATCTTCTTTAGCCCTTCTAATCTGGTTATTTTTTATTTTTGCAGAGGGAGAGAGATCTGTGTCTCTCCCTTTAGTGGTGGTGAAGGATTTTGTGCTTGGCCCCTCCCTCCCCTGCCAAAATGAAGGGGTGCACCTGGGTGTTTGTGGCAACTTTACTCTGTCAGCAGTTTTGCCTCTTCAGGGTTTCAGCAGCAAAGAGGGAGAGGAAGGTGAAGAAGGAGCCCAACCAGTACACAGAGCCCTTCAACACGACCCTCTCCAACAGTGAGGAGCTGCATGGGCATCCCAAGGTGGGTGTTGGTGTGTTGGCAGTGCCTGGCACAGCTTATCTGTGCCAGCACAGCCGTGCTGGTTCCTTTCCCCCAAGGATTTAAGGCAACCTTGCTAAATGCTCTTTGATTTTAGAGAGAAACGTTCCCTCTTTTGCCTTTGCATGATTGATTTTCTGGCTTAGTGGAGCAAACAGTGGAATACTAAGATTTATGATTGTTTTGGAACACACATGACTGGAGTTCCAGTCCCAGAGTGGCTGATTAAAGACATTGTAGAGTTCTAATGTATGAACAGTGTCAGAAACAACTTAAAATTAAAGCAAGTGGGCTGCCACATTATAGATGCTGGAACATTAATGTGTGTCTTGCAGGCAAACTCTCAGCTCTGAGATGTTATTTTAAACCTTTCTTGAGCAAATACAACAGTATGAACAGCTGAGAGTGCCAGAGCACTGCACCTTCCACAAGAAATGTGGCTGAAAATGCAATTTGGGAGAGTTTGGTGTGGTCAGGTGCTGTTTGAGGTGGTTGTGGCTCTAGGAGAGGGTTCTGGTGGTGCCCAAGTGGGCAGTGAAGCCTCTGTGTGTGTGGGGGGGGGGCTGGGAATTCGGCAGGGGAGGATGGAGAATCACCCAGAAAACTTCCAGTCACAGAGCCCTGAGAATCCTTCAGGATGAATATTTGCATAGAATGTTTGGGAATGTCAGAGGGGCTTAGAGAATTCAGAGCAGGTTTTAGGGTTAGGAGCAGGATGAAACAGGAGGGAGCCTGCAGGGCTGAGGAGGAAGGAGTGTCCCCTCTCCCACAGGCTCTCCCCCCTCTGCTCACACAAAAATGTCCCTTGTCAGGACAGAGTGACCTCTAAACACGACTTTGATCAGCAGCATTAGTGCTGGCAGTCACTATAGCAATGGAGCAGCAAACCTGCCAGGAGCTGGGGCATGGCCCGGGGGCCAGGCTGGAACAATCGGCTGCCATCCCAAATATCCCGCTCAGGCTGCTGGGACAGTAATTGGTTAAGCTTGGGCAGGCCTGGGGAAGGGTCCTCCCTGGGAAAGCTGCATTGGCCAAGGCCTGGGAGCAGCCACTTGGAGCCCTGTGCCAGCCACACCGACTCCTTGAGGTGCTCTTCATCCATCCCTTCTGGCCCTGCCCAGAACTGCCTCACTCTGCCCTTGCAGAGGGGCCAGACACAAACCCAGCACAGCTCAGTCAGAGCTGGCTCTGGAAGGAATTTGCCCCGCTGTGAAGTGTGTTGGGCCACGAGCAGGATGTGTCCTGATTGCAGCAAACAGGCAGGAACTGGCCCTGCTGGATCCTGATCCATTGGGGCTGGCAGAGAGCACAGAGGCTCGTGGGCATTCCTTACAGCTGGCATGGTTTGGGAGCTGCAGCTCCTCTGTTGAAATGCTTTGCTTGGGAATATCCATGGCAAAGGTTTGGCTGCAGGAAGGGCTGGAGAGTTCAGCTCAGGCAGGTCCTGCTTGGGAGGGATGGGCCAAGCCCAGGCTGGGGTGGGAATCCCTCCCAAATCCTGCAGGGTGAGCTTTTCTCCTTGGAGTCTGGTTGAGGTGAAGTCCAGGCTAGTTAAATGTTGCTTTTATTTCATATTTCTGTAGCACCTGCCCAGGCTAAGGGAGGATTTGACACAAGCTATAAATGCAGTGCTTGGGAATTGCCACCATTCCTGGGGGGGGAAAAATTGCAGTTTACAGCAGACCATCACAATTTATATTCACCAAGGGGAGGAGTAAACCCATAGCTGAGCTGTCCTTCCCTAGAGGAAGGCTGTTCTCTGTACAACACTTACCTTGGGGAGCCTTGAAGGTGCCTCTGTGAGCATTTTGTTTCCTGGGAGGATGCCCTGCCCAGGGAAGTGAAGCAGCAGCACATCCCATTAATCCTCCACAGCACAGAAGAGGAGAGATGGAATTTTTGTGGCCTTGTGCAGTAAAAATTGAGGCTGTGTTTACCTTGGAAGCCTCTGTGGCCAACTGGAAGGTTTATCAGAGCAGAAGGAGCAGGCAGTGAATGATGAGCTGGGAGCAGTGATTTTTCTTCATGCTGTTGAAAAGGTAGATGTGTTTTCCTTCTAATTAAGCAAAACAGTTTGGGACAGGACTCTCTTGGGAATTCGTTTAAAATAGGAGTGGAGAAAGCTCCCCTTTAGCATTCACAGTCCATGAGTCATGTGGTGAACCCTCTGCTAAGACAGGGAAGCAGAAGTCTCAAATCTGATAAACCTGGAATTTCCATGGAAATAGTGAGTCTGTTGGGGGTTTTATTTATTAAAGGAAATAGGTTTTCTCCAGTCTTATCTCTGAGCTGCTGACAGTGTGATGTGCTTGCCAAGCACATGAGGGTTTTCTTCTCTGACACAGATGGACTGACAGACAGAGCAGGCCATGAGTGATGAGCACAGGGAGTTTAATCTGCTGCATCTTCTCCCTCTGCCAGGGTTTGGTTGAGCACCTGCAGCTGCCACTTGCCAGACTTGCCTTCGCCTGCCTGCTCCTGGTGCTTTAGCTCACCTGCTCAGAGCAGGGGGGGTTGAATCCCTGAATCCCTGAATGGTTTGGGTTGGAAGGAACCTCTGGGATCACCCAGGGCAGGCTCACCTGGAGCAGGTGGCACAGGAACACACCCAGGTGGGTTGGGAATGGCTCCAGAGAGGGACACTGCACACACCCCACCTGATTCCAGGGCTCTGCCACCCTCCATGGGAAGAAACTCCTCTTCATGTTGAGGTAGATCTTGTTGTATTCTGATTTATGGCCATTTCTCCTCATGCTGTTGCTGAGCAGGGTCTGCACCATCCTCTTGACACCCCCTGGAGATATTTATGTGGATATGAAGTAGACAATCTGTGGATGTCCCTCCCCTCTGGAATTCTGCCCCTGCCAGATACCAAGGCTTGGCTCTACCCCCTTGATAACTCAAACCTCCCTGAATTATTTCTTTGAGGTCCTTTGCTTCCAGTTGGAAGCAGGAGCTGGTTCAGTGCACTGATTTTCTGCTGTGAGAGGAGATTTCAGTCTGGGAATCATCGTGTGGTTGCACAAGGAAGAGGGAGAAGGATTTTGGGGACCTGACAAGTGCTGGGGAAAAACTTTCCTGTGACTTCTTTTCTGTTCTGTGTCTGACATCACTTCAGCCTTGCTCTGGAATATTATGGACAAGCAGGGCTGGAATAAATAACACAGAATATCAGCAAGTCCTTGTGGAATAATGGTAAAAACGTGATGGGAAACCTCGTGTTTTCTCACCCAGAATGACCCAGTCCAGGAGGTTCGTTAAACTCATTAAGGGTGGGACGGTTTGTGGTTGAGCTCAGGGAGAAGCTTTCTGAGGGCACTGCTTAGAGGGGAGAAGGGGAATTTTTAATCCCCAAACACAGTGGGAATTTAGGCAGGAATTCCCTTCTGGATTTGGCTGAGATACCAAACTTAACACTTGTGCTCTAAGGGGAAATTCTTGAGAGATCTGTGAAAACCACAAGTGGTCAGGCCCTTGGTTTTACATCTCATTAATAACCACAAGGGGGTAGGGCTGGGAGTCATTAGCAGGGTTTTCATGCTAAAATAAGAGAGCTCTGTCCCTTTGCACCCTGTTCCAAGTCAAACACGCTCCTGAAATAAAGAATTCCCTCCTAATTTCCTAATGAAGCTGACAATGCTCTTGCTGGTGGAAATCAGGTGTAACAACAGAGAAATGGGCATTAAAAAACCTGAAATGCTTTGTCCGAGTTCATTTTGTGCCTGGCAACTGCTCAGCTATTCAGCAAAGAATTCTTGACTATAATTCACTCCCAGGTGGACAAATTCCCAGGGAACTGGGCAGGATTGCAGGGCAGTGACTTTTTAGGCATGGGCTGCTCTGGAGTGGTTTGGTGGCTGCTCTTGGATGCACATCTTTGGCTAATTGCAGTGGAAAAGCTGCTTTCTCTCCCCAGATTAGGGCCTTCTCATGCTTTCCTTCCATCCTGACCCACCTGAGACGCTTTCAGGGGCACAGGTGTGCTCACAGCTGCTGGTGACTCTTTCCTTCTGTCCACCCAGACTCTGGAATGACTTCTATCCCTTTCCCACTGGTTTTTGGCAGAGATACAGATTAGATCCCACTCTCCTGGAACTCCAGGGACATTCAGCTACAATTCAGAACCTTCTCAGGATGCAGACTCTGCCGGTGGTTCCTTCCCTGCTGGCTGGACCCTGGGTGTCCCTGGGCAGTGTGTGCTGTGCTGGCACCTTGAGCCAGAGGGACCCACAGGTCCTCTTGTGCCCAGCCCCAGAGTTCCAGCTCAGCTTGTCCTTTATGGTGTGGGAAACTGGGGACAGACTGGGCTGATTCCTCTCCAGTGTCACCAACTCTGCTGCAGTGAAGGTGCCACTGTGTTCAGATCCCAAAGTCACGGAGAAAGACCTGATTGGAAGTTCATTACAACTCTGGCAAAGCTTCTGTTGATTCTGGAGGTGCTGTTTGAGGGAGCAGGGCCTGATTTCCCTGCAGTCACCACGAGGAGCCCTCCTGAGTCCTGCAGGGGTTTCTGCCCTGCGAGCACCACCCCGGGAGGGTCAGTCCCCTCTGCAGGGACTCCAGGGCTCTCCTCAGTCCCCACTGATACCTGAGTTGGCTGCAAGGTCCCTCTGGCTGCTGGAGGTTCCTGCTGCCAACAAAAACAGAGGCTTGCAAGCTTCTTGCTGGGATTGCTCATGCATGCCATAGTAATTAAATAATAACACCACCAGGATGGAACATTCATTTGAGCTGTCAATCACCCTCGTGCTGCATGGAGGAGCTGGGGAGTGCCAGGACTGTCTTGGGCAGGGATTTGTGAGTTAACCAAGCCACTGCAGAGGGATTTGTATTTTATTTGATTTTATTTTAATTTTATTTTATTTTATTTTTTTCCTTTTTTTTTACACTTCAGGGGATTGTAATTTATTTTTCTGCAATGTGCCATCTGAGTTTCTTTTTGTTTTTTTCCCCTGATGAGATGTGTCTGCTCTGGGCTGTTCCTTTCTGCTGTTTGATGCAGGGGAATCTGTTCTGATCAGTGGCAGCAGAAGTGTTATCAAAACTTCTTGAGGAGTGGCATTTGGGGAGCCAGTTGGCCCAGGGAAGGAGCCAACCCAGCTGCACTGGAAGCACCTTGCAGGGTCCCTGGCACTGCTCAGGGCACTGAGAGCAGAGCCAAAGTGTCTGAGCTGTGCCACAAGTGCTGCCAGACCTGCAGGAGCTCAGTGCCCTCAGAGCCACCCCCTCTGCCCAAACCTGCTCAGGAGGGACCCAGACCTGGCCAAAGCTCCTCTGGGGGATTTCTCTGTGCTCTCAATCCACGTGCAGGAGACAGGAGAGGGCAGGGTGGTTAAATGTGCCAATGCCCCTCTTTTCTGTGGCCAGACATGGACTTTGTGTCTCGCTGGGAGTTGTTTTGTCCCCTGTGCATGTTCTGTGATTGGAACGTTAGGGAGCACTTCAATATTTTCTGTGTGGTTTAATCCATATTTCTGCTTTGAGCCAACTGATAAACGCCAGATGCCAGTGGGGAACAATCTCTGGCACGTGGGCAGGTCTGCTGTGGCACATCTGAGGGCTGGCAGAGGGCTGAGAGAGGGCTCTGAGGGGCACTCGGAGCTCTGGGCTCTTACTGGTTTCTCAGTGCACGTTTGGATGGGGGTTGTGCTTCAGGCAGCAGAAACACTCTGGCCTGGACACTTGGCATCCTCTGAGTGCCCGTGGCGGGCAGACAGTGGTGTCACCCGTGCCCCTGTCCCTGGGCAGGTGCTGGAGGCTGCAGACCCCCGGATCACCGACCCCCGGCGCACCTGGATCTCCTTCGTGCACCGCCCCGACGACGGCAACACCTCCAAGAGGAGATGCAAAGGCAAAGACAAGAAATTAGTAGGTTCTTGCTGTGGCTTCTCCTCCTGCTGCTGCTTTGGGTGCTCCTCAGGGGGCTTTGGGTGCTCCTCAGGGGGCTTTGGGTGCTCCAGCTTCACTTCCCACCCCAGAGGGGCAGAGTTTCCATTGGTTGTCTTTAATGAAGTATTTGGGAGAAGTTTGAGCCACCCAGTCTGGGTACTTTGGAAGATGAGGGGTGGGAATTCCACTGCAAAGGTGGGGTTGGTTTGGACCAGCTGTTCTTGCACTGAGCCTTTGTGGTTTGTTTCTCTGCTCTGCAGAAATCAAATTGCCCTCTGCAAGTTTTCTTCCTTCCCCTACATCAAGTATCTCAAAAGATAAATTAATCAAGGTGTGGACAAGTGGTTTATCTCAAATTGAAGAGCCCCTGATCATCAGCTGAGTGAGCCTTGAGCACATGGGCACTTCCAATCCACTGCTCAGACAATCCTGGTTTCCTTTATTCCCCAGGCAGGAGTTCTTTCCCCTGCAGGTTCCTGAGGGAACAGGAACAACAGATTCCAAGTCTGCTCCTTGTTTGTTCTCCTGCTTTAAAGCCCTAAGGTGTGTGTGGCTGACATTTAGGGGGCTCTGAAATGCTGCTCTTTCTTTCTTTACCAGCCCAGCAAACACCTCTGTGTGTGCTCATTGTGATCAACACATTGATGATGTCAAGGTGGATATTCCAGTTCAGATGAGCAGCTCAAAGGCCACCAATGTGATGCTCCTGAGAAGACACCAAGGCAGCAAACTCAGCCTGGTGCCTGTGGTGCTTCCCACTGGGCTTGAGGAGCCACTTAGTGTTTACCTGAGCAAAGTTTCTCCTGCCACGTGGAGAGATGAGTAAATTCCAAGGGCTGGAATTCACAGCTGGGCAGAAAGTCAGTTTGGGGTCTGTGTTTGAGCTGATGTTGGAGGGGACACCTCAGGCAGAACTGCCTCGTGGCTGAGAGGACTTTTGGTCTGTCCCTTGTTCTAATTCAGTTTTTCCTTTGGTCACTCCCTCAGCGTGGCCTCGTTGGCCCCCCAGGACCTCCAGGTCCCCAAGGACCCCCAGGAGCCCCTGGAGCTGAAGTCACCCGAGAAGTCCTTCTGCAGGAGTTCAAGGAGATACTAAAAGGTAAAGCCTGTGAGAGCTTTGTGCTTTTGGGAAGCACCTCAGCAAGTCAAGAGCTGGCTCTGCAAACACCTCCTGGCTCCATGGGCCAGGCCCTGGAGCTGAGCCTTGCCGTGTTTGTCTCCTCAGAGGCCATGGAGCGTCGAGCAGCCCTGGCTGTGCCGGCCCAGCCCAGCCAGCTGCCCCCTCTGCTGCTCTCCCTGGAGGAGGGGCCGCCCCACAGGCGTGTGCAGGAGGCATTCCACTGCAAGCTGAAGGGACAGGTCACCGTGGACAAGAAGACCCTGGTGGAGCTCCAGAACTTCCAGTCGGTGAGGAGGGAGCTCAGCCCCAAGCAGGACCCACCCCTGGGGTAGAGTCTCATCCCAGAAACTCCTCTCAGGCCTGGGTGCCACGGGTACAGCACTACCTTTTGGTGTTTGGGCTGTGCCCTGGCAGCCAGGAGGGCAACCCTGTCCTCAGGGGCATCGAGGGAGGGCATTGTCCTGCTCCGTGCCGGGGTGGCCTCACCTGGAATATTGGGGCAGTTTGGGGCACCAAATTGTTAGAATGATATAAAGCTTTTAGAAAGTGTCCAAAGGGGCCACGTGGACATGTGAAAGGTCTGGAGGGGAAACTTTATGAGGAGGCTGAGGACACTTGGCTTGTGCAGCTGGAGGAGAAGGGACAGAGGGCAGAGCTCAGGGGCCTGAGCTCCTCCTGAGGGACAGAGACTGAGCCCTGCTCTCTGTGACCATCACAGGACCTGAGGGAACAGCTGGAGCTGTGCCAGGGAGGGTTTGGTTGGGTATCAGGGAAAGGTCCTTCCCCCAGAGGGTGATGGGCACTGACCAGGCCCCCCAGGGCAGTGGGCACAGCCCCAAGGCTGCCAGAGCTCCAGGAGGGTTTGGATGATCCTCTCAGGGACAGGGTGGGATTGTTGGGGTGTCCTTGCAGGGCCAGGGCTTGGACTGGTGATTCTGTGGGTCCCTCCCAGCTGCACTCAGTGCTCTGCTCTGGTTGACAAGAGGGTGATCCAAGGTTGGAGTGGATGATCTTGGAGGTCTTTCCTGCTCCCTTCTCCCAACTGTGGTTTTGTTCTGCACTGGGTGCTCTCCTGGATCCTGCCCAACCATGCTGGGTCTGACAGCTCTGGGTGCTGGCACGAGGCAGGGCAGCTCCTGAGGTGTGGGCAGGGCCAGAAGGATGTGCTGCCTCATTAATTAGAGGGAAAATGTGAATAAAGACATCTCAGCAGCAGCTGCGTGGGCTGCTCCTTGCCCAGCTCTGGGGTGCTGTGCCCAGCTCCCTCCTGGCACAGAGCTGGTCTGGGAGGCTGGCAGGGCTCTGGGTGCCAACCCCTCCCTGCAGCCTGGGACAAGAAGGGTCTGGTTTTGGCTTGTGCTCTGACCCAGGGGAATCCAGCAGGGCAGGAGGCAGTGGCTGCTCCCGCAAAGGTGGAAACATTGTCTGAAACAGTGCAAGGAGGAAAGGGAGAGAATTCCACTCCCACCATTCCATCAGTTCAGTGTGAGGGAGCCAAGAGTTTGATACTGCTCAGAGAGATAACAGGGATTGCCTCCAGTTCCTGGATCTGGAGCTTGGCCAAGGCACTTTGAGAGAGTGGGAGGAACTATCACTGTCCTGTGACTCGAGGGTGTCTGAGTCACTGACCTTCAGCACCAGGATCTTCTCATGGGCTTTGTCATCCTTTGGTGCTGAATTCCCTCTAAGAACATTCCCTCCCTCTTGCTCTCACAGTTCCCTTGGTGTGTGGGATGAAACCATGGAACACTCCTGTTCTCTCATCTCTTCCTCCTGTATCTCCCCCCTGAGGTTTGTCCCCTCTGAGGTTTCTCCTCCTGAGATTTTCTCCCCCTGAGGTTTCTCACCTTTGCCAGCAAGAATTGCAGTGGCTGCAGCCTCTGCCAGGCCATGCAGGTGGGATTTATCCCAGGGCCAGGAATTGTCCTGGCCTCACCTCATGGAAGGTGACCCAAGTGCTTCTCATGGTCTCCAGTGCCTCGAGTGGAGCTGAAGGTGGATTTTAGTGCTGGCTCAGGAAGGTGGTGCATCCCTGGGCTTTAACAGCAGAGAATTCCACACCTTTCTTCCCAGTGCAAAGATCACATCCCAGTTCTCTGGGCATGGCAGCAAAGAGTGTGTGGGTGTAGGAGATGAACTGAGGAGGAGAAGCTGATCTTGCACAGAGTGGTTGGACCTTGTGTGAAATCCTGAAAGAACAATTTCTTGGGACCAACCCCCTGGGGCAGCTGAGTGTGCTGTGCCAGGCACAAAGGCAGCAGGAGCTCTGCCAGGGGGGTTCATGGAATATCTTGCCCAGGGAACCTCACCCTGCATTGTCTCCTTCTGTGGGCACAAGAATACCCAGCCACAGAGGGCATGAAGAAACAGGAATGTTCTATCAGGGGTAATTTGCTGGTGCCTGAAATTGCCTTCCATGCTCAGCCAGTGGTTTTGGAATTATGCTGCTGATTCTGCTAATAACAGGAACAAGAAAGGAATGGATTAACTGTGCAGTTCTGCACATACAGGGCTTGGATCTGGCCTTTCAGTGAGGGGAAATAAAAACTAGAATTATCAAAAATTATGATGTAGGAGAGCACAAGAACAGAATCCAGGCTCTTTGTTGTTAGCTGTTATATTGACTGTGTGTGTGCACACCAGAAAATGGAAATTATTCTAAAGGTCTGTATTCTAAAATTAGTCTAAAATTCCAAATTCTAAAAATAAGTCATGTCTGTGTGTGTGTCCAAGAAAAGAGAGCTGGTTTTGTGTATCTGTGTGTGCAAACAGGCCCAAAGGAGTGCCCAGTGATGAACAGAGACCTGAGATCATTGTCTGCTTGGTCTGCACTTCATTATCCCTGTTTTCCCATTCCACACATGGAATCATGAGCAGTGCTCATGAGGGATGTATTTTCAGCAGGTTATTCATGCAGAAAACCTTTCTAGTTCTGTGAGATTTAAAATAGAGCTAAATCTTGGTGGGCAAGGACTGGGAATTCCTCTTTGTGTCCCGGTCTGGGCTTTGCTGAATAAAGGCAGGTTAGTCCTTCCACTCCTTTACCAAACACCACCAGACCCAAACATTCAGGATCTTAGAATCCCATTTAGGCTGGAAAAGACCTCCAAGATCATCCAGTCCAACCTTGGATCACCACCTTGCCAACCAGAGCAGAGCACTGAGTGCAGCTTTCAGAGAGAAACCACAGAAATGGTTCCTGCCCTGGGAAAGCTGCTGCTTCCTGGCAGTGAGGAACAGGAGAGGGGAGGCAGAAACTGCCCCGTGGTGCCTGAGCCAAGGTGTTCCTCTCCTCTTTTGGGGCAGGAGCACCTGTGGCAGCACTGCTGGGAATGTGTCCCCTGTGTCCCAGCCCCCTTTGGCCATCTGGTCGTGGAAGGCACAGCCAGATTTGGGTGCTGAGGTCACTCGGTGCACTTGGGGCTGTTTTGGGGGCACAGCAGAGGGTGTTGGGGTCACTCACTGTGCACTTGGGGCTGTTTTGGGGACACAGCAGAGGATGTTGGGGTCACTCACTGTGCACTTGGGGCTGTTCTGGGGACACAGCAGAGGGTGTGTGCCTTCTCAGAGCCACCTTTGGGTGTTGGGGTCACTCACTGTGCACTTGGGGACCCAGAATTGTGTGTGTGCCCTCCCAGAGCCAGCTTTGGGCAGCTCCTCTGCCCCATAACCCCAGGCTGGCACCACCCTCCCCAGCAGGGCTCAGGGGACACATTCCCACTGCCCAGAGTGCCCTTGTGGTGGAAGCAGAGTCTGACTAACGTGCTTTCCTGGCCCATGAAGCCTCTCCCAGCTCCAGCCAAACTCAAGTGAGGCCAAAACAAACAATAAACATTTCTTGCAGAGTTTATTTTAGTCTGAAGCAGATAATGTGCTTTGAGTTTGACTCCAGGCCTCCTCCTCACCACGAGCAGAAGCTGCCTGTTGCCTCACCAGGGCTGGGCTGTCCTGGAGGAGCCAAGCCTGGAACAAAATGAAACCAAAATGGGATCTCTAAGAATCCAAGAGCTGCTCTTTAACAGTTTCAAGGCCATCTGATCTTGACCCAGAGTGGGTAAAAAACCTCTGGAGACCCACAGGAGTGTTTTGTCTGTCCTTGTATCCCAAAATAGGGGGGAAGACTCCAGGTTAGGCCTGGGGATGGTGCTTGGGCCCATCTAGGAGGGTTTGGGGACTAACAGGGACCTCTTGACTCCAAAAAAGGGAGATTCGTGTGTCAGAACATCAGTGGAGGCCACTAAGACCAGCTCAGGGGTGAGCAAGGACCAGCTCAGGGATCAGTAAGCACAGTGTGAGTCAAGCTGGGTTAGAAGACTCCAGCAATGAGCAGAAGGGGCACCTCTGTGTCTCATATGGATCATTTTGCCCTCTGTGGGCACAAGGGAGCCCCCCTGGGACGTGGGTTCTGGGGCACAAGGCACAGCCTTGCCAGGGTTTCCAGCTCTGTTCTGCAGCTCAGATGGCTCTTTGCCAGGGGCAGAGGGAACTGCTGAGGGTGGTGGGACTCACCCAGACTCTGCTTTTCTCCCCCAGCCTCTGGCCAGAGGAGCCTTCCTGAGGGGCACGGGCCTCAACCTGGCCACGGGGCGCTTCACTGCCCCCCTCTCTGGCATCTACCAGTTCTCTGCCAACGTCCACATCGGTGAGTGCTGTCACAGAGACCTTGGCCACACTGCTTGAGAGGGCGGGGAGGGTCCTGGAGAGCTCCTGAATCCGCTGAGCAGCCTGCACGTGTCCCTTGGCACCGTGACCCTGTCATTGGGGCTGGGTCCTGGCAGGGACTGGCAGCTCTGTGCACACCACACAGGTCAACCCTCCTCATGGGGCACAAATTCAGAGCCCAAATGTGTTCCTGTGCAGAAATTGTGGCTCCCTCCAAAGGCTTTGGAAGAAATGACCACGATGGTGCAGAGCCCCATGAGGGCAGGTTGGGCTGTGCTTTGTCACTGCTCCCCTGCAGCTCCTGGGGAATCTCTTCTTCCACACATTCACTCCCCTCTTCAGCTTGCACAGATTTCCACCTTCCTTAAATCTGTTATTCCAGAGGCTCTCCCACCATCCCTGGCGGGCTCAGCCTTGGCCACCGTTGGGTCCACCCTGGGGCTGGTTGGCCCTGGCTCCATCAGAGCTTCTGGCAGCTTCTCCAGAGCCCACCCCTTGTCCCCACCCCCCCCCAAACCCAGCAGAGAAGCCCCCAGCCCCTGGTGGTGTGGGATGTTGGACAGTGGTTGTGTTTCCCCCCAGACCACAGTGAGCTGAAGAGCAAAGTGCAGCTCCGAGCCCGGGACAACGTGCGGGTGCTGATCTGCATCGAGTCCCTGTGCCACCGACACACGTGAGTGGCTCTGGGGGGCCTGGGCACGGCTCCCCTCGGGTGGGCCAACCTTCCAACCAAGTGGCACAGAAGTCAGGGCCACCAGCAGTGGATTTTCCGTAGGAAATGCTCCTGCAGCTTTTCTGCAGAGAGAGAGATTTGGGGTTTATGGGTTTCTTTAATTCTGAGTTTTAACCCTTCAGTGCTAATTATCTAAATACTGCTTTTATTGCCTAAATATCAAATAATATTCCTAAATTGCAGATATTGAGAGAATTGTGAGTGAACTGCAGCTTCAGGTGCTGAATGCTCAGCTGCCATCACTAACACAGAGTGAGAGCAACACTTGAATTTTGTGCCAGAGCTCAGTTTTCAGACTCTCACCCTCCCTCTGAAGGGATCCCGACATCTCCCCTGTGTTGCCATGGAAGTGTTGGAGGGGGGAACAGGTGGGAGATACAGAGGAATGGGCAGGTTTGTGACACCTCCTCACATCCTCTGCTGCCTTGGGGACCTTGCTGAGAGAATGATGCTGAATTTGCCTCTGCTGGGGGCAAAACTCTGCTGAGGAAACACTTTGTTTTTAGGCCCTGACACCCTTGAGTTCTCTCCTCCTCACTGGCAGGTTTATTGGGATGTTTGGAGATTAATTTGCCATCTAAGAATTTACAGCTACATTCTTCAAAGAACTGTGATAGTAAAACTTTTTTTTCCCTTAGAGCTGACCCAGATGTTAAACAATTAGATAAAGCCCTCTGATATCTGGCTTGGAGTTCTCATCAGCTGTCCAGGGTCTCAGTTTGTTGTCCCGCAAGGCCAGCAAAGCAGAATCAGCAGAATCCTCTTCCTCCTGTGGTGGTGGGAGTGTGAGGGATGGAAGGAGCTGGGTGGAGGGATGGGAACCTGTCAGGGCAGGACAGAGCCAGGCTGAGCTGCCACCGTGCTGGTGGAACTGCTAGGGATGGCAGCACAGCCAGGCACTGCTGGGAGGGAGCTGGGACAGCCCCAGGGCTTTGGGCTCAGCATGGAAACTGGAGGCAGAGGAGACAGTTGGAGGAGAAGAGATTAATGATGGGAAGTCCCCACCCCAGTCGGGCTTTTGGCAGGATATGACACACAGACTGAGCTCCTCAGCTGAGCTGGTGCCAAGTGGCTCCTTCTCCCTGGGCCAACTTGCCCCTGCCTTTCACATCATTCCCCTGCACACAGCAGGTTTGAACTTGCAGAGTTTCAGCAGCAACCCCTTCATGGAAACAAAAAGGGAGGAAAGGGGATGGTTTTCCTGGGCAAACAACCAGCTCAGCCAGCAGGGAAGGGACCAGCAGGGAAGGGACCAGCAGAGAAGGACCAGCCAGGCACAGAGCTCTGTGCTGTGCCAGGGCCTTGGGGCTGAGCTCACAGGGCTGTGCTGGCCCTTGGTGTGTCTCAGGAACCTCCTCCCACCCTGAATCCTGCCCAGGGGAGCTCAGCTGGAGTTCTGGGAGCTGAGGATGCCACAGGGAGCAGCTGTCCTGCATCTTCCAAGGAATTTGAGGGCTCTTAGGATGTGATGTGAGGAAAGAGCAGTGCCTGGGGGTGAAGGGGAGCTCTGCTTGAGTTTTAGCTGAAGCACAACTATGTAATGATTGGGGTTTCATTTTTGTGTCCCCCAAACCAGCAGCAGAACATGTTCTTTCCCACACTGCAGGTATTGTTAAGGTGGGACAGGGCTTTCACTCCTGGGAAACAAATGGGCTGTTGTTGGCCCAGTGCCTGCAGCTCTTTGCAGAACAACCAGTATAGACTATTATGCTGGCCAAAAAACTGGGGCAAGTGGTGTGTAGATCAATCTGAAGGGCATTTAGCACCTGGTCATGGGTGGGAATAGACCCTACAGGACCTTGAGAAGGTGAGAGAAGGTGGTTCCAACTCCTCCCTCCAGCTGAGTGTTGAATTGCCCATCCTGTGTCCTCTGCAGGATTTCCATCAGACACCACGGTGGGGACAAAGTTCTCCTCTTCTGTTTCCAAGGCAGCTTTTTCCTGATGGCATCATGGAATGGTTGGGGTTGGAAAGGACCTCAAATATCATCTCATTCCACCTCCTGCCATGGGCAGGGACACCTTCCACTGGCCCAGGTTGCTCCAAGCCCCATCCAACACTTCCAAATGCCAACAGGTCATCTCTTGAGTGCAGGTGGTCTCATTTCTAGGGAGGCTGTGGGACAGTTGCCATTCCACATGAACTGCTGTGGTTGCCTCGGGGCTTTCACCTGATTATCTTTCTTTTGCTGCCATTCAGGTCTTTGGAAGTCATTGCTGGCCTGGAAAGCAACAGCAAGATCTTCACTATCTACGTCCATGGCTTGTTGCAGCTGCAGGTGAGTCCTTGGCCCTGGGAATCACTGCCCTCCTTCTCTGGGAATTACCCACTGGAAAAGCTGAGCTCTCCTCAGGAGGTGGGGAAGGTTTTATGAACCTTCTTTCCAGTGTTAATGAACTGAAATGCCTCCCCTGGGGGACTGGGAGATCCTGGGGCAGAGTCACCTGTGATCTCAGGGCACAGAAATAAATATCCTTCCCCCCAGAAATGCCAATGTTTTGCTTTTCCAACTCTGCCCTTGCATTGCCAAGACGCCAATTGCATTTCCCGGCTCACAGAAGGGAACTTGAAGCAAAGCACAGGCTTTTTCACCCAAAAAGATGCCACTGTAGTGAGGATTAATTAAAACAAACCTATAATGCAGTTTCACTGCAGAAAATTCCTCACCCAGAGTCAGGGCTGATGTTTGGGCAGCTCCTGCTCCCAGAAGCCCCAGAGAGGGGCAGGAGCTGCTTCACGGAGCTGGAATGGGTTTCCCCCCTTCCTTTTCCATGGGATGTGTCAGATATTTCCCTTTCCCTCCAGGCTGGACAATACACCTCCATCTTCGTGGACAACAGTGCAGGAGCTCCAATCACCATCCAGAACGGCTCGGACTTCATGGGAATGTTCCTGGGAGCGTAACAGCAGTGGGGGAGGAGGGACCCCAGCCCTGCAGTGCCCCTTGGGCTGGGCAGAGCTCTCCCTCCTGTGCCCTGGCAGCCCGGGCAGAGCTCTCCTGTGCCCTGGCAGCCCGGGCAGAGCTCTCCTGTGCCCTGGCAGCCTGGGGAAAGCTCTCCTGTGCCCTGGCATCCTGGGCAGAGCTCTCCTGTGCCCTGGCAGCCTGGGGAGAGCTCTCCTGTGCCCTGGCAGCCTGGGGAGAACTCTCCCTTCTGTGCCCTGGCAGCCTGGGCAAAGCTCTCCCGTCGCTGGCATCCTGCCCCCTGGGACTGTGGCATCCTTCTGAACAGGCCAAGAGCCCTTCCCTTCCCTTCCCAGCTCCCTCAGCTTTGCTTTCAGAGGCTGCTGCTGCTTCTCCAGCATCACGGCAGTTCATTCACCATCAGAAATGGACTTTTCTCCCCTTCTGGAAGGGACTATTTGGTGTTTAATTTGTGCCTCACCAGGTGCTCCCAGAGCAATAGGCTGAGGTCTGGGGGGTTGTTGTACCTTTGTTTCACACCAGCTCTTGTAACCAGTGTGACTTTTTGGGGTTCATTGGGGGGGTTGACTTTGTAAATGAAGGACTGAGAGGGGAAAGAACAAAGTGGTTCAGAGGTTGTGTTTCAGGAGCTGTGGTAGAACCTGCTGTAAAACAGATTAAAAGCTGATTTTCACCTCCACTGGAAACACCTTGAGGCAGATCTTTAAGGGTATGAAATGGTATTTTGTCCTCTGTGAATAACTTATGAAATGAATACCTGTTGGAGGAAGGAGAGGGCCCAGGGAAGGGTCACTTTGTGCTGCTCCACCAGGGACCAGGTGAATTCAGGGCCGGGTTGGGTGGAGCTCTGAGCAACCTGGGCATGTGGGAGGGGTCCCTGCCCATGGCACTGGATGATTGAAGCCCCTTCCAACCCCAACTATTCCTTGACTGTATGAATTCCACTTTGCAGTCAGTGCAATGTGCTTGTTCTGAGTGTGTGACTGCCCCAGACACAGCAATCCCCAGTGTTTATCTATTCCTCCTTGCTCCACAAAACATGCCAGAATTCCCATGGATTTTTTTTTGAGAAAAATGTACTTTTAAGCCTAAACTGAGTGCTCTGCTGGCAGAGGAGAATCCACAGCTACGGAAAGGCACAGCAAGGAGCACCAGGAGTGATTTTTGGAGCTTCAGAAAGCTTTTCCCACCCAAAGGTCACTGCAGGGGTCCATGAAGATGGGCTGCCCACGGGGGTTGTGGTGGAGCAGGAGCAGCAGAGCCCAGGGCTGATGGCCCAGCATGTACCACTGTCCTGTACTTGGTTCTGTGTGAATATCTGTAATAAACTGGGCTGTTTCATGCATGACTTGTGGCAAATCCCCCAGTGCTGTTCCCTCCAGGGAGGGTTTTTCACCCAAGTCTCCTGGGAAATGAGAGTTCAACTATTTATTTTGTGGTAGAACTAAAAACCTTTGTCAGACTTTGCCTGGGGAGTTGTGACTTCTTTTCTTCTCTCCTTTGCTGTGTTTTACTCTCATGATCTTATGCTTTGTCTGCCTTTGAGTTCTCCCTTATTTTATCAGGAGTGCTGGAGTTTCCCCAGGGTGCTCCAAGCTCTCTGATGGTCCTGAGGACACCCAGTGGGAGTGAAACCTGGAATCTGCCTGGGCAGGAGGAGATTTGCTGTGCAAATCAAACCTCCCTCTGGTGTCTCTCTGGAGGCCTCATGGCCTTGGTGCTCCAGCAGAGAGAACTCTCTGCCAGGGGACAGGAGCCAAGTTGGCAGAGGGAGGGGACATCGTGTCTCTTGGTTTATCCTGAGTTCTCTCCCTCCCTCTGGGGGGCTTTGATCAGCTCTGTTTATCCCCAGGGTGGAGGGTTGTCCCTCAAGGAGCTTTCCCTGCCCCACCAAGCTCTTCCAGCCAAACTGCTTTGATTTAATAGTATTTTTAGAAGGGCCTTGGAGCTCTGGATGATCCTGGATGAACGTGGGGCTCCAGCCAGCACTAAAATGGGCTGGACCAGCCAAGAAGCTGCTGAGATGCTCTGGAGTGGAGGGACAAGTGCACACAACTCCTGACTAATATGGACACAAGGCTGGGCTGGGGCTCAGACAAACCCTCTGTGAGGCTCTTTGGAGAGGGAGGAGATTAATGGTGTGTGAAGCAAAACCTCAGCGATTTCTGTTGTCATGAACTTCCCAGTCCAAGAGAATTCAACAGCTCAGGAGTTGTTTATGACAAACTAAACCCCCTATGCTCAGCCTGTGGTCTGATGGCCAAGTGTGTCCATCCCCCCCAGGGGCTGGTTGTGGTGTGCAAGGGGGGAAGCCTCAAAGACAAAAATTCAAGGGGAAGGGATCAATAGGTATTTATAGGAACAGTATTGACAAGCAGGTGTTGGATCCCTGGGGGGTGGGGGAGTTTGCTGGTTAGGCAGGTAATTCCAATGTGGTTTTTTGATGTTTGATGGGGGGCAAAAAGCATTTCTTGGTGCACCCTGAGCTCCATTCCAGGCTTGTAAGGGATGCAGTGCTTTCATTTCCTCAATCACAAACCATTGTGACAAATATTTGAAGATAAAACCCAAGAGAGAAACTCAGAATTACACTTTGTATTCCCACCAAATCCTCCCTGGCTTTCGTGGCTTTGCAAGTTGGGACCTTAAATCCCATTGGAAGCACTTGTTGTTTTTCAGAGCTTTGAGTCTCTGCAGCTTCTTTTTCTAAGCAAAGAAAGTTTGTGTTTGCAGCTTGTTTGGCAGGAACATGATTTGTGTGTTTGCTTCTTCAGTGTTGTCACTGTTTGTGTCTTCACTGCTGTCACTGTTTGTGTCTTCACTGCTCTCACAATTTGTTTCTTTGCAGCTCTCACAGTTTGTTTCTTCTCTCCTGTCGCTGTTTATTTGGGTTTTCTGCCTCTGTTTGCCCTCCCTGAGCTGGGGCTCTGTTGCTCAGCACATTTTTCAGGGCTCTCTGCAGAGGAGCCTCCTCAGGACGTTTCCTGGTGAAAAGCGCCCTGGTTGAAGGGCTGGAGTCACACCCACACTTGGAGCTCCAGCTGGAGGGAGGAGGTTGGCTCTGAGTTTGTCCTGCTCTCTTTAAGGAATTCTCTTCACCACTTGCTTTTTCAGGGCTTGTTTTCCTGAGGGTGGAGAGAAGGAGCTGCTTCACTGGGGGCAGAATCCACGTGCTCAGAACCCAGAGAGGGACAGGGGCACTCAGGGGGTTCCTGTTGTCTCTCAGGCACTTGGGGCTTATTGAGGAATCCCTGACAGCTTTTCCTAAGGCAAAATGTGGGAACCTCTTAACTGAGATCCCAGAGTCATTAAGGTTGGAAAAGCCTTGTAAGATCATGAAATCCAGCTGGTAACCCAGCACCACAAACCCACGTCCCAAGGGCCACATCCCCATCTTTTCAGAACACTTGCAGGGCTGGTGATGCCACCGATGCCCTGGGCAGCCTGGCAGGTGCCTCTGGATGATCTGCAAGGTCCTTTCCAACACAAACCATTCTGTAATTAGCTGCAATTAAGGAGATGTTTTCATGGCCAGGAAACCAAGTCTCAGCTGATGGAGGACACTGTGCAGGGCAGCTCTGGCTGGGAGAGAAAACAGAGCTGAGTTCATTGGAAGGCTCTGAAAAGTGTCCCTGAATCTGCCTCAGGTGCCCCCTTTGATGGGGTGCTGAGTGTGTGGCACAGCTGGAATCCAAGAAACCTTTACAGGCTGATAAAGTCGGGAAGGGTTTGGTTTTGTGTCAAGTTCTCAAGGACTGTTGAGTTCTCAAAGCCTCTTTCCCAGCAAAGGCTGCTGGGGGTTGCCAGTAATCTCTAAACCAGCAGTGACTCTCAGGCTGGGGGGAAATGACCTCAAACAGTATAAATATCTCCAACCAGGTTTTGGATTGGAAGGTTTATGAAGTGAGAGAGACTCTGGGCATGTGTTTGCAGGAGGCTGCACAGGGCAGCTCACGTGGGCAGCTGTTCCTGCCCTCAGGGCTCACCCTGGCTGCCACCTGGAAGTGTTTGGGGTGGCTGTTGTGTCCTGGGGGACACAAACCCACCTGGGGAGGCAAACGTGTCTCAGAGCAGGAGAATGAAGAGCAGGGCTCTGTTTCCAGCTCACCCTGGGCAGGTTCCATCATTCCTTCTCTGTCTCACTCAGTTCTTCCACCAGTTCTTCAGGGAAGGGTCTTGGGTGGGTTCCAGCAGCTCCCACAGGGTTAAGGAGGTTCTGGTGCTGCCTGAAGTCGGTCAGGAGTTGGACTTGATGATCCCTGTGGGTCCCTCCTAACTCAGGGCATTCCATGATCCTGCACATCTTGGCATCACCGTGCTGGTCCCTGGCATGGGGTGCCCATGGGCTCCTTCACCCCACGGGCAAACAGGGGCCCCTTGGAAGGCACCGATTGCCACCCCTCGGGATCTCTGTGCCAGGTGAAATGCCCCCTTTCCAGAAACCCCTGGAGTGGCACCGGGCACCGAGAGTGAGGGGTGGGGGGCACAAAGTGCAGCTCCTGCAGAGCTGGAATGGTGGGACGGCTCTGCCCTTGGGAGGAGAAAGAGGGAGGGGATGGAGAAGGGAGAAAGAGGATGGTAGAAAGGAAAGAGAGGGAGAGGGAAAAGAGGGAGAGGATGGCAGAAAGAAGGAGGGAGGGCACGCAGCCGGCCCCGCTCAGACATCTGAGCGCTGCATCTGCCGCCGCTGCTCCGCGCCGGGCAGGGCTCAATGGGGCCATTCTTTGCCTCTCCCCCCGCGCTGAACAAACAGCGCTGGAGCCTCGGCGGGGCTCGGGCAGCGATAGCATCTCCAGGGATCATTCCAGCAGCGCCGCTGCCACCGGGAAACCATTAGCGCCAAAGTGCCCCGGCATCTGATAACAGCCAGGGGGATGAGGGGGAGAGGAAGAGCGTTCCGAGCCGTGCCAGGGAGCGCTGCCCGGCCACGGGCTGAGCCAGCAGGGCAGGGCAGGGCAGGGGAGGGCGGGCAGAGCTTGCCCCAGGGCTGGGGGAGCTGCTGCAGGTGATGCAGCCTGGGTGGGGTTGGGAGGGGTTAGAACAGGCACACAGGCACCCCCTGGACCTCTCTGTCTGGCCGGAGAATCCTGTCCCCCCGTGCTCTTCCCAGCTCATTTTTCAGCCCATCATTAATGACGCTCAGTCCATCGGTGTCTGGGTGTTCATGTCAGCTTTGATTGCTGGGGGTAAAAACGGGAGTTCTGGATTCCTGTGCATGGCCTGGTGAGCTCCAGCCATGTGAAAACGAGGTGCCATCCAAGGGCAACCCCTCCAAAGAGCAGCCCTGGGAGTTTCCAAGGACAGACTGGACAGGACTTGGAGCATCTTGGGCCAAGGGAAAGTGTCCCAGCTCATGGGACTGCACTGAAGAGCTGGAGAGCAACTTCTTTTCCTGGAGTAAGACACTCCTGGGAGGAGGGAATGAAAAGCTGCTTTTTGGCCCAAACAGGTGACCTCTGAAGACCTTCTGCAAGTCTGGTGGGCTGGAGGAGTTGTGGAGAAGGAGCTGGGGGTGCAGGACCTCCCCAGCCTCACAGGAGCTGGAAACAAAAAGAGAAACTCAAGAGCAACTTAAATAAAACTCTGCCCCAAAGGACATTTATACCCAACTGGGAAAACCCCAGGAATCCTCCTGAGTCCATTTACTGCCAGTTTCCCACTTGGAAGCTCCTTGACACAACCCCTGACAGAGCTGGAATAATCTCAGTTAAGAGGTTCTTATTATTCAATATGGGTGAACAATAATTCCAGGGGAGGAGCTGCCTGCTCTCTGGCAGGTTTGCAGATTTACAGCCCATTCTTTAGGTGGCACAAAGGGCCTCCATTCCTGCAAATCAGCAGCTCCTGGCACTGCTCAGGGGCTGCAGCCCCACACCTGGACAAGGGTTTGCCAGATCAGCAGCTCAGAGAGGAGAGCCAATAAAACCCCCATGAAATGTTGCTTTAAATAATCAGTTCAGAGGGATTTTTGTGTTGCTTTCCTCAGAAAGGTGAAGCCTTTTACCCTCTAATGAGCATTGCCCAAATTTCAGCCAAGCTTTAGAGCCTGAGCATTGTTTGCTTTGGGTAAGAACTGCAGGGGCCAACGGGGAGTGTTTGAAAGTTGGGAGTTCATTTAATTCTGGCTGCTCCTGCTTTCCATGGGCTCCAAGAAAAACAGGAGTCTGGTTTCTGAAGCAGCTTTTTAAAAAGCTTCTGCTCCTCAAATTGCATCCCAGGTTGAGGTTGTGATGGGCTGGGCTGTCTGAAGCTTCTCTGGAGCTGCTCTTCATTCAGGAGGGATGTGAGAAGGGACGAAGCTCCTCTGGAGAATCAGGTCCTGGGACTGCAGGCACAGGGAAATCCCAGGGTTTGTGCAGGACAGGGCAGAGCTGAGCTGGGTCCAGGAGGTTCAGGGGCAAAAGGGTGGGGAGGGAAGGAGCAAAGGGGGTCAGAAGGAGCAGAGAAGGTGCAAGAACCCCTGAGATACAGGCAGTTAAATCAGTGATATCGATGTTATTTTATTTTATTCATCACAACCTCATGTTGGGTTATTCATTTAGGCTTTAAACTGGGAATGGAGCTGGTGGTGGAAGAAAAGAATGGATTTGGGATGCTCAGGCCCTTTACTTCTCTGGGGCTGACCCTGAGAGATGGAGCCAAGCCCAGCCCGTGTCCACCACGTTATCAGGGACAGGCACATGCAAAAAGGAACTGAAACCTCCTTCAAAGGGGCTTCTCAGAGCAGCTTTGAGAGGATACAAACAACAACTTACAGTACAACGAGGGGGAAATTCAGGAGCAGAAATTGCACTTTGCCCAACCCTCTGTTCCCTCTGAGCAGCCCCAGAGTCCCTTTGGTACCTGCAATGTTGGCTGGTGCTGCTTCATCGCTGGGGCTGGGAAGGGGCTGATCTCCCTTACTGGGGATCCCGAGGGCTGCAGGGAGGAGATGGATGGGGAAGGGAGGGGGAGATCCCATGGCCTGTGTGTCAGGAGGGTGGAAAAAAAAAAAAAAAGGAGACTCTTTTCCAATCCAGCATCATTAAGAATAAAAGCAAATCAGCGTCTGCAGAGAAGCCCTTGAGGACAAAGATGGGAACAGGGCTGGGCAAGGTGACAAGTGGAGCATTTTTCATCACAATCTCATAATTGCTGTCTTGTTCCCAGTCTGCTCTCAGGAGAGGCTGTGCAGTCCCCCTGGGGATCCTGCAGGACCCAGCCCAGGAGCCAGAGCCCCATTTCAGAGGGAACAACAACGGAGCCAAAGTGCAGCTTTTTTCCTCTTAATTTTATTTTTTTGGCTCCAGAAGCTCAGAGCAAGGAATGTAAATTGGCTTTTCAGAAGCCTGTCAATCCTGGTGCCAAAGTTTCACTTGATATCATCTCTGTCTGGCACCTCCACAGCAGGTGCTTCCCGGGGTGACCCCAGGCAGGAGGAACAAGGGGAATGATCTGGATTTCCCTCCTGGTTCCAAACCCCTGCCCACAGAACCCTTCAGGCTGGCAAAGAGGAGGGTGCCCTTTGGTGCCCTTGCCCAGCCTGTGCTCTGGGTGTTGCTGCAGCTGAGTGGGAGGGAAATGTGCTCAGAGGGGTGTGGGGTGCAGAGCTGCCCCTCTGGGCATCCTTTGGGCACCTCCCTGCAATCCCTGGGCATTCACAGCTCCCCAGAAGTTTCAAGGGGATAAAGGAGTTTCGAGCAGCTTCCCTGACAGGAGGTGTCCCCACCCTGTCTTTAGTGTTTGAGGGGGTAGATGGAATTGTTGTCATGAGGGATGAGGCTCCTCCATTTCTCCTGCACTTCCAAGCTGGCACTTAGTACCAAACTCCATGGGAAGATGGGAAAAGAATTCCCTGCAGGAAGAAATGGTAACTGGTTACCCTGGGAAGTGAAGAGGCAGCTCCTGATTCCAGGCTCTCTGAGCTGATTCCTGCTGGCAGGAGACTGTGTGGATAATTCCAGGTGGCCACATGGGAGACATCCCTGTGGGAATGGAGTGGAAAGAGGGCAGTTTGAACAAGAGGGGTCATGTTTGAGGAGCCTTATTTGAAGAGTTTCCTCTTTAAGGCACTTTATTTGAAGAGATTCTTGTTTCAGGCACATTATTTGAAGAGATTCTCGTTCAAGGCATCTTTCTCCACCCTCAGCTCTCTGCAAAGGGAAGTCCTGCACAGTCTCCTCTGCCCTTCCATCCCCAAGTCTGGATGGTGCCACCTCTGTGGGACAACAGCCCTGTCCTTGCTCCAGCTTAACAAATCCCAGTGAGAACAGCACTGGTTGCTTTGATTCCAGCTCCTTTCCACTCCTTAAGTCCTTCCTGACCATGGAATTTATCCTGGGAGTTGTGGTGTTTTCCTGACTGGAATCAAGTGGAGCTGGGTGAGATGTTGGGGCATCTGGAGGGATGGGCCAGCAAGGGAAAGCTGCATTTCCCCCTGAACTCATCTTTCCCATCCCAATTAAAGCAGAAATTCCTTCCCCCTCCCCCATCTCTCTCCATCCCAATTAAAGCAGAAATTCCTTCCCCCTTTCCCATCTCTCCCCATCCCAATTAAAGCAGAAATTCCTTCCCCCCTTCCCATCTCTCCCCATCCCAATTAAAGCAGGAATTCCTTCCCTCTCCCCACAGCTCTTGTGCTCCAGTCCCTTCTCCAGCCTCGTTGCTCTTCCCTGGCCCCGCTCCAGCCCCTCAATCTCTTGCCTGACCTGAGGGGCCCAGAACTGGGCACAACACTCGAGGTGTGGCCCCACCAGTGCTGGGTGCAGGGGAAGGGTCTCTGCCCTGGGCCTGCTGGCCAGAGATTTAAGGAGCTCAGAGAGAGAAGTGCCTGGAGGCTCAGGGGGCTCTGTCCAGCCTGGAACATTCCCAGGAACAAAGGGAAAGGCTCAGGGAAGAAGAGGCCATTTGCTGCTTTAACTCCCGTCTCCCTCGGGCTGGGAGCTTTTCCCTCGAGGGCCGAGCTCTTTCCCAGGGCACATTCCCGGCTTCTCCTCCCTCGCAGCCAGACGGGCCGTCCCTGGGCAGGATCCTCCCGCGGCTGCCCCGGCGCCAGCGCTGCCCAGGCGGGCTGGGTGGGCAGGGAGGGGCAGGGAGACAGCGACACAGCGACCTGCGATAGTGACAGCGACCTGCGATAGTGACAGTGACAGCGACCTGCGACAGTGACAGCGCTGCCTCCCGCCACCTGCGGGGCTGGGACAGGGACAGGGCTGGGACAGGGACAGGGCTGGGACAGGGACAGGGCTGGGACAGGGCTGGGACAGGGACAGGATTGGGACAGGGCGAGGCTTTGCAAACGCTGCTCATTTTTCCATCAGAGCCTTTTCCAGCCTTGCCAGCCCCGCTGTGGGCACCGAGCCAGGGCATGCCATGAACTAAGCCAATGCCAACCAACCCTTTTCCTCCCGCGCATCCCCCCGTGCCCTCCTGCCCCGGCTCTGCCCGCAGGCGCCGCAGTGCCTGACCCGGGTCAGCCCAGCTCGGGCTCTTCGTGCTCGGCGGAGCGCGCCGGAGCCGGGCCGGGCCCTCCCTGCCCCTCCTGCCCCCCCAGGGGCCAGCCAAGAGCCCCTGAGCTGGCACAATTCCACTGCCAGGGGCTGGCTGGGCTCGGGGCTGGAGGCACCGGGGTGTGCCCTGGCACCCGGGGCGAGATGGGGGCTCGGAACACCCCAAAGCTCGGCTTGGCTCGGGTTCAGCCTTGCGCCTGTCCCTTGGGCTCAGCTTGGCTGGGGTTCAGCAAATCCCAGCCTGGCTCCATCCCTTGGGCTCATCCAGGCAGGGCTGGGCTGCAGGGGATGCTCCTTGGGGGTCTGGGAATGCTCAGCACAGATTTGGGGCTGTTTGGGCTGTTCCAGCAAAGCTGTTTGGCAGTCACAGAAATGAGAGGGGAAAAGGGGAGGGCAAAGGGGCAGAGCTGGGAAGAGCCCGAGAGGATTTTAGGGTGTGTGGGAAGAGCCTGAGAGTGAGGACTTTGGGGGGTGTGGGAAGAGTCTGAGAGGATTTGGAGGGGTTTGGGAAAAGCCTGAGAGTGAGGACTTTGAGGTGTTAGAGGGTCTGAACCAGCCTAGTCTGGAAATCTTCTTGGCTGAAGAGTGGGCATAAGGTTTTGTGAAGGGCTCACAGGGAGGCTGGAGAGGGTCTGGAGGGACAGGACAGGGGGGAGGGCTCTCCACTGACAGAGGGAAGGGTTGGATTGAATGGTGGGATGGTGGGAAGAAATCCCACCCTGTGAGGGTGGGCAGGCCCTGGCACAGGTTGGGCAGAGCAGCTGTGGCTGCCCCATCCCTGGCAGTGTCCAAGGCCAGGCTGGAGCAGCCTGGGCTGGTGGGAGGTGTCCCTGCCCGTGGCAGGAGATGTAATCCAAAGGTCTTTAAGGCCCTTTCCAACTCAAACTCATCAGGGAATTCAGGACCCTCCCACTCCTCTGTGTAGGAGGGAACAGACACGTCCCTTTCTCCTGCTGCCTCTGGGACACAAAGTCTGACATTTCCTAGATTTTTGTCTGGCAAAAGAGGCTGATTGTCCTGAAATGCTGCTGGGATTGTGGCTCAGCCTCCCTGGCTGGGAACTCAGTGATTCATGGATGTGTAACAACTGGAGTTGGCCAAAGGGAATGAAGTGGAGGGGAAAGGAAAACACAGGAGAACGTCAGAGCAGCAGGAGCAGGGCCAGTTCAACACTTGTGGTTTGGAGAGCAGAGTCCTAATTTGCCATGGCATCCACAGCAACTTCACTGGAATGTGGAGGGTGGTCACTTGAATCCCATTTCAGGCTTCTGGAAAATGCCATCCAGTGATATGAAGAGCAGTGAGAACAAAGTGTGAGGCTTTTGCCACGTGCCCAGGGAGGTTTGGGGTCAGGGCACCCACCAGGAGTGCTCAGCTCTGCCCAGGGAGGTTTGGGGTCAGGGCACCCACCAGGAGTGCTCAGCTCTGCCCAGGGAGGTTTGGGGTCAGGGCACCCACCAGGAGTGCTCAGCTCTGCCCACAGAGGGGACTTTTCCACCTGTACCTTTTAATTTCAGCCTTTCACTAAAATGTTCTCAGGAGGAAGGAAGTGGAGACTAAATTGGGATGGGAGAATCCACATGGAATCCCAGAATGGTTTGGTTGGAAGGGACCTGGAAGCTCCTTCAGTTCTCACCCCCTGCCATGGGCAGGGGCACCTCCCACTGTCCCAGGTTGCTCCAACCTGGCCTTGGACACCTCAGGGATGGGGCAGCCACAGCTGCTCTGCCCAACCTGGGCCAGGGCCTGCCCACCCTCCCAGCCAAGAATTCCTTCCCAACATCCCATGTAAACCTCCCCTGTCCCTGTGAAGCCACTCCCTTGGTCCTGCCACTCCAGGACCTGAGGAAAAGTCCTTTTCTGCCTTCCTTGTATCTTTGGCATGAACTGGAGATTTCCTGTAAGAAAACTTCTGTTTTGCCCATTTTCTGTTCCTCTCCTCTCCTCCCTGCCACGATTCCAGGCAGTGCCCTGCATGCAGGAACTGCCATGAGGGTGAATCCAGGGCCACCACTGTGTCCTGCTTTCCAACCTCAGCAGGGCAAAGGAGCTGCAGAGCTAAAACAATTGGAATAACTCAAATATTCCATGTGTGAGCTTTGCAGCAGGTTCATTTACTCTTTTCACAGCTGCCTTGGCAGTGGGGAGGTGACCCAAGTCCAGTGTGAGAAGGTTTTCCTCCAGTTCTAACCCTTGATCCCCACACCAAACACTCCTCATCCTCCTGGGAGGAGCAGATGATGCTCCTGCAGACCCAGAACCAGCAGGAGTGGTGGGGCCTGACATCTGCAGGCAGAACCCACTGTGGAAACACTGCCTGGAGAGCTGATGTGGAAGGGTGGCCACTAAGGGAGTCTTCAAAGTCCTTTTAAGATCTTTGGGAGGGTTTTTTTTAAGGGGAGAAAAAAGCAGGAAAGTCAGAATTTCACAATATCTCTGCTGAAAGAAAGGAGAGAGCAGGTCAGCAAGTCCAAGCCCTTGACTGGAAATGGAGAATTCATGGCCTGCCAGGTAATGTGTGTGGAATTCCAGGAGGGAAAAGGAGCTCAGTGACCCCTGGTGAGCCTCCTGCTGGTCCTTGGGCATGACCAGGAAGGAAGGGAGAGCCCTCCTGGAGGCCAGGGCTGGGATCCAGACCACAACCACATCCTGGAGCCCCAGGCTGGGCAAGGACCAGCCTGTGCTGCCCCCAGAGCTCTCCTGGAACTGCTGCAGCCTCATCCCAGCAGTGAAACCGGAGCTGGTGATGGGGTGGGTGGGATGAGCTCCTGAGCTGCTGCCCTGGCAGAGGTGCCCACAGGAATGTCACCAAAACCTCTCCATTCCCTGGAGAAGGGACTGGAGCACAAGTGCTGTGGGGAGGGGCTGAGGGAGCTGGGGGTGTTCAGCCTGGAGAAGAGGAGGCTCAGAGGTGACCTCAGCACTGTCTGGAAGTGCCTG
>JAWWLZ010003283.1:0-57624 GCA_035041345.1 Poliocrania exsul | reverse complement strand
TTAAAAACCTCCAGGGATGGGGAATCCATCCCCTCTCTGGGCAGCCCATTCCAATGCCTGAGCACTCTCTCTGGAAAGAATTTTTTTCTGATATCCAACTTAGATTTCTCCTGGCAGAGCTTGAACCAAAGGAGATACTGAGACCCAAACTGCTAATTCAGAATATTTGAAAAGGGCACAACCTCTTCATCAGAAAATCAAGCTAAACCTGAAGCAGGGAGTTTCTGGTGGCTTTTAAAGCTGGTATCTCCCTCAATGAGTCCCTCCAGGCTCCAGGGATGTCCCTCTCCCCCACACTTTCTTGGATGAATGGTCTCACCCTGCCCACTGCCCAGCTGGCAGAGCAGAGCACCACACAGCTCCAAGCTGCCACTGTCCTCTGGGAAGGGTTTTCCTGATGGCTTTGTTTGGCCTAACAGATCCCAAACTCTAAAAAAAAAAATCTGCAATTTTATATTTGAATATAATTTATATGGAGGAGATGAATTTTACTCTTTACCCCCATTGTCACTTTGCCAGAAAATCATTGCCCAGAGGAAGAAAACCTGAAAAATGTGGTTGCAGATTTATTTCTGTTGACACAGGTGGAAGAAGCAGCACTGTTTGTTTTTTTCCTAAGGACAACAAATGCTTGGGAAACTTCCAAGGCACTTGAAGAGCTCTACAAAAAAATTAGAAATTCAGCCCAGTCTGCTTTTCCCTTTACATACTACAAGCAGTGTTTAGTGATAGGAAAAGGTTTAAAATGTGAAAGGGAATATGTGCTCCCCAATGTGTGTTGCTCAGCTGTGATACTCACACCACACAGGCACAGAGATTCCCACTGTTCCCAAAGGAACTAGAAGTACAGATGGATAACCTGATACAGGAAAAGATGACAAACCACGCAAACCGCTGCCAAGAAGAACATTAATCAGTAGGAAAATGGTCTCTAAAGGAACAGATAATTCTCCTTAGTGGAGCTGTTGCATCTCAGATCTTGAAATAAAAGAGTGCTTGACAGGAGACAGAATTTCTTATCATTATCCCTGTGCATTTGTTTGACCAAGGGATGCTGGAAGCTGAAAATCAACCACTTCCCAGGGATTCCTTGCTGTGTGCATTCTGAATCCAGTTTAATTCATTCCAACTGACCAAACTTTCCCTATTTTGGCTCTAAGCATCACTATTTCTTATTACTAAAGTCCAGACTACCTGCTGGAAAAGCTAATCCAAGGATGGATGCTTGCTTGTAACTAAACCTAGATCCCAACCCAATATCGCCAGGACTTGGAGCAGATACAGCTTGTTACAATATTTGCTAGGAGACTATTTGGCTGGGGAAAAAAATCCCAAGTTTTGATGCGTTTGATGTAAAAAAAATCTCAAACAAATCCTGCTAAGCCTGTTTCACAAACACTGAATTTGTGAGGATGAAAGGCAAGTGAGAGAAAGGTCATGCCTATTAATTTCAATCCTTGTGCAAATCCAACATATTCTGGACATGCCTTGTAAGAGTTGTGGCATTTGGGGAAATACATTTGTATTCCTTTAGTGCTATTAATAGTATCCATGCTCTGCATTGCTAAATATACTGCAAGGGGTATCTTTGTGCAATTCTAATACACTTTAGCTAAATGCAAGCATGATACTTTATAATTTACTATTTCCATCACATTAGCTCCCTCCCTCTAACTTGGCGAAATCCTTCATACTTTGACAGGCCTGTTGATAAGACTGGACATTTTTATGATTTCTTTTATGAATTTTTACCTTGACATCATAATAATCTGTCAAAGTCCTGTGATATTTGAACAATTAGAACTGAATGGACAAGACTGGAGCCAAGCTGGCCATCCCCATCCCATTAGCACAGCTCTTTGTGACTCATATCCAAGCCACATCATGGAGAGATGCACTGCTCATCCCACTGACACCCCTCTTCACATCTGCACTCACATCTACATTCAGCCCCACAGTGACAAACATTTCCTTTCTGTACAGGAAGAAAAAAAGTCTTCTTTCATCTTAGAATAAAACCAAGTCCCTTGTAAGCTTCTCTGGGAATGCAAGAAGAGAAAGCCCAGCCCAGTCTGCCATCAGCATGTTCATCTAAAGAACATGGAAACCAGGGGTCAACTTTGATGTCACTCACAGAGAGAGGAGTGTCTGGCCAACACATGCAGAGTATTTTCCCTCTGCATTTCCTCACTGGTTTTGGCAAGAAATCAATCCTGGGTCTAAGACAGTTTGTTCCACAGAGATAAAGGATCTCATGTTTGTGGCAGCAGAGGAGCTGTGGGGGAAGGAGGCAGGAGGAGGTGCCTGTGGGACGAGTGTGGGCACTCCTGAGCTGTCAGGTAACAGAGACCAGCAAACATCTTTAGGGCTTCCAACCACGTCGTGAGGGGTGAAGGCACCACAACAAGGTCATGCTGGCAGTGGAATGAGGAACGTGGGGAGGTAAGAACCACAAATAATTGATAAGGGCTGTGCAGGAGCTCTGTGCCAGGAGGAGCTCTGTGACTCCACTGCACACAGCAAGGCACAGATTTGTCATCTCACTCCCCCTGACAAGTTCATTGCTGATGAGACAAGTGTCTGATTGCTCAGCAGAAAAGCCAGAGTTTGTATTACAGGACAGCAGACACTGGATACAGTCAGGCTGGGAAGGAGCTCAATAAGATTAAAAGGTAATTAAGAGTGGTTGTACAACACTAATCTTTTAAGTGGGCACGGATGAGTCAGTTCTCATCAGTTGTGTTTACATGATGTTGATGAGGAGTGTTTCGTGCTTTGCATCAGGACTCACTAGTGAAGACTATATTAGTAAATGAAGGTGAAATGAGAGCTCAGGCAGGAGCCGCTGGGGCTGTGGATCAATCCTGCAGACAACACAGTGCAGTGAACGTTTGGTGATGGGGAACAGCCTCATTGGCACAGGAAGGAGGAGCTGAACGGAGCACTCAAATGGAAATTGGAACACTAATTGCAACTCTCTGACATAACATTAGCAACAGCAATTTTCTGTTTTATCTTAATTTAATAAACACCAAGGCCACATTCATTAATCAGGGATCTGATCTAACCAGCAACACAAACAGGGAGCACTTTGACTTGTGTGAGGATACCCATTGATTGCAATGTCCTATGGTCCTGTGCTTGCAGAATTGGACACCAGAGGCAGGACACAACCTGGGTATAATACCCAGTCCTATAAAAACCATTCTTTACCTGGAGAAAACATCCCAAGATGAAAAGCAGCTCATTTCTGCTTGAAGGAAAATCTATGTGCATATGGATCCAGATCTGTTTATGTATTATCTCATTTCATATTGAATTTTTCAGAATGAGCTTGCAACTATTTACAGGTTCTCAGTTCAGGTTTGGAGACAGGGATTGGAATTGGTAAAATTGTGACAGGTTTGGGTCTACATTATAAATCAAAAGTGACTATAAATTAAACATTCCTGTTCTTATAGCTTTACTGACTGTCCCATGAGTGAATCTGCTTTCAAATCAATCAGTTTTCAGAGATGATTTGCCTTCCCCAATCCCACGACCACATATCCCACCCCTGCCAGGAGCTGCAACCATATTAATTCATGCCACACAGTCCCACTCAATGGTGCACAATTTACACATTTAAATTCTTGTGAAGGAGGAAGGTATAATGAAGGAACAAATCTGCAAAGTTCATTTGCAGATGAATAAATCACTTGCTGGTGTTTCATCAAGAAAAATAGACATGTACCCTAAACATAGTTCTTGGGATTGATGCTGATTAGGAACCAAAGCTGGGGCAGACTTGCAAGAGAAGTTCTCTCAGTGAAGATCCCACACATGGAGCCACTTGGGCAGGGTGATTTGTGCCTCTGATTCATCTTTTGATGGTACATTTTGTGACTGCAGGTTCTTCTTCTCCAAGAGAGTTTCCCTTCTGCAACACACCGAGCTGGAAACATGCCTTGGTTTCATTAGAAATATTCGACACTTGTAAATACCTAATTTTTAGAGCCAAGGCTGTGAGGAATATGGGATATGAAATCTAGGTACACTTTCCAACCCAGCCTTTGCGTGAAGGTCTTGTTCTGTGAGACCAGATTTGGGGATTGCCCTTTAGGCTGCTCTGAGGCTGCAGCCAAAGTGCCCCAGAAACAGCCCAGACATTGTTGTGGCACCCAAATCTCGGCCGTGGGAGGGATGTTTGGTGCACAGCTTGGGGCTTGTGGTGGCTCCTGGCTTGGGAATTCTACTCAAGGGCCCTGTGTCTTGCTTTACCCACATGAAAAATTAGCATTTTCATTAAGATGGTCTTTTTTGATTAAATCAATGAACCTGCAGACAGGCTTTATCATGAAGACTCTTCTATAATAAAACTGCTTCAATAGGTTGTGCTTCACTGAAAATTAATTTTTTTTCCAGGGGAAAAGGCTGTTTTAATTACATTTATTTCAATTTTTTTCCAGCATATTTTAAGCCTCTTAGTCTTACTGCTATGCTACATTTTCCCCCTGCCAATTTTTCATTGTTGTTATTTTCTTCAATTGATATGGTCACTTTTGCTTCAACAATGAAGATTAGAAGGAAGCCCAAGGTAGCTCACCAAAACCAGGCCAAGGAATCTGGCTTTTAATCTGGTAAGTCTAAAGTCCTGAAATCATCCAGTTCAATGGCTTTGATCTCTTAGCTGTGGTTTTTCTGTATAAATCTGTTCAACTTTGTGACCAAAATGAAGAAAATTTTCTTTTTACCTTATTTTTGCAAAAGCATGAGGAAGATTTTTTTACCATTGTAATACAAATATATTTCCATGCTGCCATTGTAAACACACCAAAGTAAAGAAAGATTGAAGGAGAATCATACAATAATTTAACAACTTGATTCGATTTTCAAAACAGAATCAGGAGCTTAATAGTCATAGACTTCCATATAGAGATTTCTGTCCCCATAAGCCAATGTTTAGTTTTCAAGAGCACCTGAACCCATTCATTTTCAATGTAATTTAGGCTCCTAAATCACCACAACATTTAAAAAAAAAAATTTAATTTCTCTCTGCTCACCAGCTCCCTCTTTCAGCCCAGAATTCAGGTCTGGGAATGACTGACAAACTCCCAAGTCAGCTGGGAATAGCCAAGTTAACAATTCTCCACTCAGCACCTTTAATTTACTATTTCATTAGACATTTGATACACAATGATCCTGAGAACAGCTTGCTCAAAATCCCCTGAGGAAACCTGGGAGGGATGGTCTGGCAGGGAAATTAAATCCCAGGAAGCAAAGGGGTGTTATTTTACCTCCTGCAAATCAATCAAAGGTCCTGTTTAAAAGGTCATTTGTATGTAAGTGGAGATTTTTAATGTCCCTGTTTAAAGGCATTAACTATTATATGCAGAAGTATAAATTCATGGAACTCTGGAATAGCAGAAAAAATGCTCAGAGGCTCCTCTGTAAGAACCAATTACTTACTAATTCACAAAATTTAATGAATTATTAAAGAAATTCAAAGATTGATGGGATCTACTTCCCTCCATTTGAATTGGCAATAAAAGTACACAGTTTCCCTTTCCAGGAATATTTCAGAACCTGAATTTTTCAAATCTGAAGTCACATATGCCTGAAAGAGCTGAGTCTAGTCACTGTAATCTGGTTTAATTGCAATAAAACACAGCTCAAATGTAATTATCATGAAGAAAAACAATGCAATTTTCATGCAGAAAAGAACAACTTTGTACACTATCAGTGGCCATATGTTTAATGAAAAGAGGTAGAGATGGCTACTGCATTGGTTTTCCTTTAATAAAGGATAATTATTATGAAGCACAGCAGTGGTGAGGAGGCCACATGCAAATCAGGAGCCTTGAGACTGAATGTCCACCAGGACAAATTTCTCCCAATGTATTCTTGTCTTCCCCATGGAATGCCCTGAACTTCTGCCTGCTCTTGTTAACCTGTCGAGGCAGTGAATTCCTTCAAGGCCAGAGGGGATAAATCACATAAAACTATGAATTTCCAGCTCTATTTAAGCACATGTTGTACATAGTCACAGGTTTGTGGCAACTGAAATGCATCTGAGGAGCCCAGGATTGCTGTTCCTCATCTCAGAATGACACACAGAGTCACCTGGGTTGGAAAGACCTCAGAGATCAGAGCCCACCCTGTGCCCGATGCCCACCCTGTGCCCCAGCCCAGAGCACTGAGAGCCACGGCCAGTCCTTCCTTGGGCACCTCCAGGGGTGGGGACTCCAAACCTCCCTGGACAGCCCTTCCAGTGCCTGACCACCCTTTCCATGGAGAAATATGCCCAGTACATTCAGCTCCCTTTTAAAGCCATGATGAGAACGTGGAAGCATTAGTAAAACTTCTGGTAACTCACATAAAGGAGGTGGCTCAGTCTTTGCAGTATCTGTCATTACTCATTAATGTCTACACACTTCGATACTTTTCTTCCTATTGAACTAATTTAAAAACCTTAAATAGTTTCCTGAGATCAGCTAAATGTCCTTTCTATAGCAACTGCTTTTCTTTATTAAAATTCACTCCCATCTTGTCTCATCTCGTGTCTGAATTAGATCCTACCTTTTTATACATCTCTGTGATCGAGATTTTCACTTCCACAATCTTACTCTTATTTTTTTTTGTAAAGAAAAACCTTCTTTTAGCAGCATCTTGGTTTTCCTTTTGATTAATTTCCTTGCTCTTTTCTGCGTAAAACTTTTTTCCTCTTACCAATTAAAGCTCTTTTTCTTTGCAGGGTCAGAGCCACTGCCTTGCTCTGGCTGCACAGTTCTGGATGCTGTAATGGGAATTCTGTGTGCATGTCTCAGTCAGCGAGATACCAGAGGGTCAAAACCCTGAGTCATTTGCAAATGTTGTGCCTAAATTAAAGACTTAATGGAGGACAAACAAAGAAAAGATAGTTCACCTTTAGATCTGCTGTTAAGGCTCTCTGGGGTCAACATGGGGTTTGATGGGACAATGTGGAAAAAAAGCCCAGTGGAGAAGTATAAGGAATAAGGAAAGAGCTACATTTTACCCAGAACCAAAGGCACTTGTGTTTAGGGCTCCTGGAGAAGCCAACATTTATATCCTGACCAAAACACCAGCAGAGTAATAAACAACGAGCTGATAAACCCCATTCTGCTCTTCCCAGAGAACATTCCTGCACAGGAACCAGGAGCTCAGCCCAACTGTGCAACACCCAAGCCAGGAGATGTGTGATGTGAGCAAAGCAACAGAAAATTAATTACAGCAGACACCTCTGGTGCGCAAACAAAGGAGTTTGGAGTGTGTTTGCTCCCAGCAGGAAAGCAAAGAGCTGCTGCTTTGGTGCAGAAATTACTAAGGGACACTTCACATCTTTTCCTTTGCTGGAGATCAAACGGCAGCTTCAAGATTATTTTGATTCATTTGTTTGCATTTCCCTGGGCTCTCTCTATGCATTTTAGGACCTGGTGGGACCCTCACATTTATTAATGCAGAAAAAGTAGCTCTGCTGAACATCAAATCTACAACAGGAATAAAAGGAACACTGTGAAGTGAAGAGCAAGGATTCATTCTTTTCTGGAGCAATGGAAGGTCTTAGACAAAAAGGACTCACAGGGTAAAGTTGGGATGAATTTAGAGGTGTTCCTAAAGGAGCACAGCTCTGAGTGCATGATGCCCAGAGAATCTGAGGCACTGGGACAGAGACTGAGGAAGGATTGAGAACAGAGTGAGTTTCTCTCTTTCTTGGAAAGAATGGGTGCAGCAGAAAAGATCACAGAAAATTCCCAATCATGTTCTGCCATCTGGGAAAAAGAAATCCTTCCCCCACTTCTAAAGCCAGTGCCTGTGCCATAACCTGCCAGCAATGACCGAGGCCTTGATGCAGAGTGGGAGGATTAAGCATCTCTGCTCCGAGACAAAGTCACTCCTGCCAAGCACATCCTGCCTCCCCCTCCTCTCCCTACCACACTGAGCTGCTCTGGGTCCTTCACAGGCTCAGAGAACTTCCATCCACATGCAAGACACAATTACTGCGAGCAGAAGATGACAAGCAATTATAGTTTGATCACTGATGCTGCAACTGGGATGGGAAATTTTGCCCAAATACACAGTCAGGGTGTAAAAGGCTTCTGAAACCACTCAGTTCTGTGCCAAAGAGAGGTGCAAGTTTATAGAGGCATTGGAAAGCTGGGAAAGGTGATAGGAAAAGGAGCTTCTTTCAGTCTCTTGCATTATTTTAGTCTTGTGCAAACCCAGCAAAATATAGGATTGACCCTGAAGAAAATGTCTCAGCTGAAAATTCAGTGTAAAATTTATTTTTGAAGGATGCAGCATTTACCTGAGGAGCATTTTAGCCCTGTTTAATATGAGCTCCTTTATTGCTAAATCTCTCCCAAAGACTGAACAGCCTTTTCAAAGGAGGGAAGAGGCAATTTTGTTGATGTTTAGACCAAATTCAGCTTCGCTTGGCATGGAGGCTCAAGTATCCTAGAGGAGGAAAAGTATTTTTCATCTCTTTGGTAACCAAAGCCCTCTAATGGCAAAATCAGTTTTAACACACTTGTCTGTTTTATCTTATCTGAGTTCAACCAGTACAGAGTGTGTGTTCCTAAAGTGATATTTATTCTCAATATTCAGAGACTGAGTCAAGAGCTGGTGCTGCATTGCCTGGGACATTCCCCACTCACATTCCAAAACTAGAAGTTTTGACTCACAAGTTGAGAATTCTGCTGATGCCTTCAGGAACTGCCTGTTCTAGAAATGCCTTTTTAATATTTTACAGACCTAAGGGGGAGAAAAAAGAGGCTGATTTACCACTCTATTATTCACCTGGTTTAAAAAGTGGCCAAGATGCACCTTGGTCTGAGAACTCACCACTCAAAGGTAACAACTGGTCTATTTTACCTTCAGTCTGGCAGGATTTTATAGGAACTTCAATGACTTCTTACAAGGCCAAAACCTTTAGATTCTTCATGTTTAAAGGGGCTCTATACTATTACTTTACAAAAAAAATGAACAAAAATTGAGAAAATACTGATTTTTTTTTTCCTCAAGAGCAATTAAATAGTGAGTGATACTATCCAGACCATCCTAGAAGAAAAACCCAGTAATTAAACATTAAAAACCCCTTTCAGGGACCAAACTCAGACAAGGTTATAAGTATGTATTAAATGAAAAATATAAGCAGAAGGGTTGGCTTTTTCATTCTTTTCCCTGAAAAAAAAGTTTATTCTCAAATATTTGAGATTTTTAAAGACTTTTCTTTGAAGGTGGGCATAGAATAGCCATGAACTCTGTTCTAGAAATTTGAGGGATAATGCTTGAAAATGAAATATAAGGGATGTAAAGAAGGTAAAACTGAGAAAAAACCTGTATAAAACCAAGCAATTTTTACATTCCTAAGAAATAACCATCACAAACTCATCTGTCACCAGCCTTGCCACCCTTCCTTCCCCTCTATCTCCAACATAAAGGCTATTCTTTAAGTTACCAAGAAATGGTTTGAAATTTATGCCTGTTTAGGCCTTGAAATCAAACATCTCAGAAATGTGGCCAAATATTCTCCAATCACTTGGTAAAACTCAAAGAGCTTTCATCAACACAGTTAGAAACAAATAAAATATTCACAACAAACCTGCCTTACCCCAGAGTGTGGCTGCATGAACCAGTGCCATGGGTGGACTCAAGAAAACAGGTCTGGTCATGAGTAACAAAGAGATTGAAAAGTGTCTTTATTTCCAGTAATTAGCTGTAAAGCCAATTAGAAATGTCTGCAAAATCCTCTATGCACAATCCAGCAATTGGTGGGAAGAAGCATGTGAGTAATAAAATGTTATTTTGGAGTCTGGGTTGTCATCTGCTGATTTTTCTGACAGGAGATGAACCCAGAAATGCTCTGAGGTTGGTGCAGGGGCAATGATGGGGCAAAGGGAACTTGGTCACGAGGCTGTGGCTCCTCAGTTGTGCCTCTGCCTTCTCTTCCATCCATTTTCATTGCAATAATTGCCCCCAGCAATGAATTCAAGCAGTGATTTATGAAAAAACACCTTATTAAAAGGGGGTTTAACCTACCAGCTTGCTCCTTGGTGTAGCCACATGACAAGATTTTTAATTTGAGGAAAACAAAACTACCCTTTTCAGTGCTTTGGAAGAAGCACTAAAATTCCATCTGAGATGGCATGGGCTGAAGTGATGAAGAAATCTTAGAGGGCTTCAGTGGACATTAAGCTGGAGGAGAAAGCACCTAAAATACTGCAGTTTGACAAAAGAATATTATTTCTTTAGTTAGAAAATTGTGCTTAAACCAGAACATATCTCAGCACGTAGCAAGGAAGCAGCTTGGCCATACATTGAGGGGACAAAAGAGTCACAGAACTGCATTACCTTATGGAACAGCACTCAGGGCAGGGATTCAGGCTGTCTGAGAATAAACTCTGAGGAACCTGAAGAAGTGATGGCTGAAAAATTCATCAAAACTCTTCAAGAAACTTTCACAAAGAGAAATAAAAGGAAATGTTCAACTTCACGATGAAGAACATCTGTTAAGTACAGAAGAAACTTCTCTTTTTATCTTCTCATAAAAAATTTCTTTGTCAGCCTTGCATTATGTCTGTCTATAAGAAATGAGGAGGAGAAAAATATATGTGATAATTTTCATGCAACAGAAAAAGTAGAAAAAGAGCTCTAATCAATTCAGACCAACTGTAATATTGAGCCATATGTAGCACACTTTTTCTTAATGGAATAGAGGGGGGAAAAAAGCAAACTAGAATTTGATTCACAAAATGAGTTTAGGTAATCTAAACTGAGTCATATGGCAGTGGAGCAGGCACAGATAAAGCACAAAAAAGTAAGAAATCACAGGAAACTTTGCAGCGGGGATGAGCAGCCCCAGTGGGGGGGATGATAAGCTACATTTTGTTATGCTTCAGAAACGCAACATCTCAACAGCTCTGCTCGAAATGTTGTGTTGGGTTTTGGAGGAACACGCAGTGTCTACTGAACTTTCAGGAAATTGCATAAAATCAAATATTGAGCTCTGCTGAAATGTGCTGTTTCCATATGTGAATTGCTCTTCTGGATAATTCAAAGTGTTGTTTTAACCCTGACACCACACAACTCGGCAATTTATTCATACACAGGCAGATGGTATTTTAGTTGGAAATAAATGTGGCTTCTCTTCAGGCCATTTCATTTGTAAATATGAAAGGAGGCAGAAGAAAATTCTTCTCCAGAGTCAGCCCATCTTTAACTTGTGTTTGGGCAGGGTGAAAGTGGGCACATGAGAGGTGTATGTTGAAGTGCTGTGGGTGGCTGGTTTGCACACACAGAGCACCCCTCGTGCCACACAAGTCCCAGATCACCATCCCTGAAAAGCTTCTGCAGCCACTGCAACCTCCCAGGTCCTGCAAAGGCACCTCCACAGAATCCTAAAGGTTGGAAAAACTCTGAGATCATCAAGTCCAATCTTCAGCCAAGTATCATCATTCTCATCAAACCATATTGCAAACCAAAATATCAGCTCATTTTTGGAGACCTTCCAGGGATGGTGACTCCATCACTTCCCTGTGGAACAGGGGAGCCTCTTCCAATGCTTAATTACCCCTTCAGTGAAGAAATTTTCCCTATATCCAACCTGAACCTCCCCTGGTGCAATGTGATTTCCTCTTGTCCCATCCAGGCCTGCCATCTACACAGCTCCAGACCTGCACAAAGCCTGATGGTCCATCCCTCTTCCTTTTGTGACCTGGACCAAGAGGACTCATTATCCTTCTGGGAAGAGCAGCTGGAAGAAAGAAATTGAATTTCCACATGTCCTTTTCAGCCTTTTCATTTCTTTCTCCTCTTTTACTCTTAGCAGTTAATTTGTGCCTTGAAATCCATGGGAAGTATTCCACTCCTAAATCCAAGTTCTAGTCAGGCTTTAGGGAAACATTAACCTGGACTAATCAAAGCCACCAACAATAAAGCTTCCCACTCATTTTGTATCACCATATTATGAATAGATACAAGTAATTCCACATAAATATGGATACACACCCCCATTAACTGTAAATGTAGACAAACATGTCAGAAACCACTTTAAAATCCTTCCTGTTTTTGAAAAAAAACCTTGAGAAAACACTACAACTGGGTTTCATTTCACTTTTGGATGACTCTGTCCTGTCAGAGATTTTTTCTGCCATGCATTCACATTATTTTTTCAGATGATAGGAGAGGGAGCATTTATCTTCCCCACCCCTGCTGAAAGGCAAGCGACACAAACCCATCTATCTGCTTAGTGAAAGCAGAACTGTTGCTGTTTTATTTATTCCTGTAAAACTCATTCCATCTCTCCATTTTAGCTTGTCTCTGAAAGGAAGCTACCCAGGAAAACTGCTGTATCCAGATAGATGAGGACAATTTCACAGTGCACATTTCCACAGATGTCATTTTTCATCACTTAATTGGAGACAGTTATGTCCCAGTGCTCAGATGGCTTCGTGTTGACAATAAAAAATAGCGACAGCATCACAAAACTCCGTGATAAACTGCATCATGTACCAATTAGCAAGTCTTACCCTGCTTCTGGTACGAAGGAAATGAAGGATCCAGATAGAAATGATCCACTTTGTTTTCAGGACGTGGTTGTAAAGATGCTTTTCCCACCGTCTGAAGCTGTAACTGATCCCTAGAAATGCCTGTAATGAGGCCTCACAGGGACCACTTTCTTCTTGAGCCTTATCATCGTGTAGGGCGTGGGCATCCCGTGCTCCTTCTGCACTGGAGCCCTGGTTGGGCTGCACAGGAGCTGGAGGGCAGAGCAGGGACATTTTGCCAGACACTTCAACACTAATGAAATCAGGATTTATAGGAGCAGCAATTCCTGCCCATCCTAAATCTTGGCCTAAACCAATTGGGAAGGGAAAGCAGAGCCAGCGGTGGGTTGGGAAGGTGCTGCTGAGGATGAGAGTGATGAACAGGCTGGTTCAGTGTGGGCAGTGATTTAAAATATCAATGCAGGAGAAAGGAAAGAATTTCTGTACAAAGAGAGCCCAAGTATCTCCAAAAATACCTCCTCTGTGTGTGTGGGGTTCCTATTTCAGCCTAAAGAGCCAACAAACACAGAATTGGAGGCAACAGAGACCTCAGCAAAGCAGCTGAGGGGGTGTGTAGGTTCCAAATGGAGCTGAAAAGCTCCTGCTCAGTGTTTATACCACGTCACTGGAGTGAATCACAAAATTACTGTCTGGATTTGATTGCTTAAGTAATCAACAATGTATTGCTCAAAATACCCAGACACACACAAATCTGTCCTGGAAAATAACCATGATCAGAACTGCATGGGCTGATTTCAGCTGAAGGAGAGCTGATCCATGAACTCCTTGGTGATGCTCTCAGTCTTTTGAGAGCAGAATGAAATGGGGACAGGCCATAGAGCAAACAGACTTTCCCTCCACTAACTTTTAACAGGAAGGTAGTGAACCAAGTTCTCATTGCTGCTTCCAGTTAAATCAATGATTTCTACTCTTTTATCGAGGATAAAGAGTCATAACCACCCTGACTGTTGGATGATAAATAGGCTGAGGGGCACTGAATGATGAATGTGACCCTGGCTTGAGGATAACTGGAAACAGGCTGTTTAAAGCAAGCAGAGAAGCATTTTATCATTTGGCTTCCCAGCTCATTTCCATTTCCTTTGCTTCCTGTGGCTGGGGCAGGGTATTGACAGAGCAAGCTCCTGTTTTGTGCTCACTGGCTCTGCTCCCAGTGCAGCCACCTGAGCCCCCCCTCAGCCCCCAGGAAAAGGCTCCTCTGCCTTCTACACAGCTTTGTGATCTGGAGGATGAAGAGTGCAATTGCTCAGGGATGTTGGAATAGGGATCAAAAAAAGTTTTCCAAAAACAATTTAGGAAAAAAATAAGTCAAAACAATTTCTGTATCTATGCAGGGATGCTCCAGTTTTTCACTGCAAAATGAAAGGGGCTTAAAAGCCAACAAAGCAAGACAGGGAAAAAACTGGGCTCGTTTCCACCTTCCAAGGAGGAGAACAGCCACAAACAATTCATTTTTTCACAATTCTCTCTCTCTTTTTATAAACATCATGCTACAAAGTTGACTATGTTACAAATACTTCTTCCCTGGATTTGGGATTGATCCCACAGTACTTCTGTTGTTACCTGTGTGCCCATCCTGCTTGGCTGCCCAATAGTCCTGTGCAAACAAGCAATCTCCTAAAATATGGTTCTCTTCTCCTGCAAAGCCACATTCCTCTTCTCTCCCTGTTTGCAGAGCTGCACATCAGTTTATGGCCTTTATGGAAGTTGTTTTGTATTAGAGCTTTGGTGGCTTGCCCATTTTCTTCCTTGCCCTCCTAGAAAAAAATATAAAATAAATTAAATTTCCTATAAAAAGGCTTTTCCTATCCAAAACTGATTTGAGTGAAATGGGCTTTATATGAGTTCTGGGCTTGTGTAATCCTTGCTAAAAGTCTTTACATGTTGGTGAGCTAAAACTCATGGCCCAGATCCCAAGTTTCTTAATTATGTCTTTGTTCTGCAAACACCATCAGTATCAAAGAGACTTTGCCTGACCACAAGACCTTGGTTTATCCCAGGAGAGCAAACAGTGCTTAAATTCAGAGTAAGGGCTGAACCCTTTAACATTTTGTTTGCTGATATTGATCTCTTTGCACCCAAAGACATTTTTCTGCTCTGCATTACAGAGTGAATCATTGCTAACTAATGATTAGTGGGAAGGCACCATCAGAGTTTCTACCAAGCCTCCAGCAATCCCTGCAAGGGCGATGGGGAGGGTTTGCCCACTCCTTTGTGTTAAACTGGAGTAGCAAAGCAGCATCTACTGAAGGTTGAGCCCTACAATGTATTGTATTGCAGCTGCTTGTGAGTAACTGCAGTCAGCTCTCATTGATTTTGTTTCCTTCCTCAAGGCCCATCCACACTTATTCTGCAGAACTTGATCTTTCTAATAGGAAATAAAATCATGGAAACCCCTATCTCCTCTTTAACGTGCCACTTCCATATTGATTTGAATTGAGTTACTGAGTTTGCAGCAGTGGCGGGAGAAAAGGCAGATCTGCAAGAAGCCAAACACTTTATGAACATCAGATACATAAAAATAATGCAGAACAGTCCAGTCATTCCATCTCCAAACAGCCTTACTTCAGGAAAAAGGAAAAAAAAAAAAGAAACTGAGGTTTTTTTCATAATACACTGGCTGTACTCTGCAAACATCACTGAGTTCTATCTCTCTCCCCAGAGCTGTTTCATGGATATAAAGATACCTTTTTCTGCCTGGCTTTGATCATTTTTAACCCAAAATTTGTTCTGTCACTTGAAATGGGCCAAATATTTCCCCACCTGTGGGAAGAGGAGACTTTCACACAACCAATTTGTTGCCAACAGAAGGAACCACAGTCTGGATGACCAAATTAAACCCAGCCTTGAAGAAGTTGAAGCATCTGAGGTGTTGGGCAGCAATTCATTCAATTGTCTCCTCCTTTTCCCCTCTGTTGTCAGTGAAAGCCTCTAATTCTCCACCCTCCAAAATTACAGACAAATACAAATAACAGCTGCTGCTTTTGTGCTCTGAATAATTCATGGCAGCTCAGTTTCAGGTTTGTAATGTTATATTAATCCTGCAACACATGGAAAAGGACAATTCCACCGGAGGATTCCTTGATTTCCAACATGCAGAATGGAAAGACATTTTTGAAATTATTTTTTCTTATGAGGAGCCTTTGAACTCATGCTGAGATATATAGTCAGGAAACATTCCCTGGAAAGACTTCAGCTAACAGAGGATTTGTATGTAATGCATATTTTAAAACATTAAAACCAGAGCAAACTGATTTCTGGCTTATTTGAAAGCCTGGGGCTGGTAACCTGGCACTTCCCTGGGGCTGGCACAGCCTGTCTGGGCTGTGATTCCTCCCCCTCATTCTGGAGCTGATGAAAAAATGCATCAAAATTACAGCCAGCTGAAATTTTTCAATTAACTATATTTACTGTATGAAAATTGAAAGTGTTCATAAGACTATGACAGTTTTCACAAATTCTCTACATTTCAATATTGTCAAACTGAAACTATTCTGCTTCTAGTCAAAAAAGAACTTTACATCATTTGTTAAAATTAGGTTAAAGAAAGGGGAAAACTAAAATATAATGCACTGAAATGTTTCTTAATTTCTCAGTGATACTGAGTCTTGAATTTTCACACTGATCAGGGATGATGTTTCCTTTTTTCCCCTGAGAACTCAAATTTTTTCATATATTGGCTAAACAGTTCTCTGCAGTGATATAAATGCTGCAATGCTGATGCAATGAGACACTTGTAGAAATACACAGGAGCTGAGCAAACTGGAATAAGTGACAATAGTGACAGGGAAACTGCTCATTCTTGCACCCTGCTGTCCCTGGGGAAGCCTTACAGAAAGGCTTTAGAATCCTGGAATCACTGGGGTTGGAAAAGCCCTCCAAGATCATCAAGTCCACCCCTGTGACCCATTCCCACCTTGTCATCCAGCCCAGAGCACTCAGTGCCACCTCCAGGGGTGGGAACCCACATCCCTTCCACTTCCTGACCACCCTTTAATAAATTATTTGAAAGACAATTAAAAGGAGAAATACTTTTAAAATGGAAATTAGATCCATTTTAAATACCAGGTACAGAAAAAACAACCTCACCAGCCTGGAGTGACTTAATTTTTCAACTGGGCATTGGGTTTAAATGGAGAAACCTTTTAGAGCAAACTCCAGTCTCTGGTAAGGGTGTGTTCCAGGGGTGGAAGTTCCTCAGGGAATGGAGTTGGAGGCCATTTGTCCAAGGCCTCTTCTAGCCAGAAATCCTCCAGGGTGTGGAGGAGCCATCAGAGCAGATGATCCCAAAGGGAGAGGAGATGGGGAAGCTGAAGTGACTTCATGACATCCAAACCCACTACATGAGGGCTTCAAACCACCTTGCTTCTGCTCCATCAGGAGCACAGGGGACAAATGTCCTGAGGGAAATGGCATTTCTCATCTTTGATGTCATTGCCAAAACAGATCCCTGCTCCTCCAGTCTGGCTTCTCTGCAAAGCTCTACCCAGTCTACAGAGCCAAAGTTTTAGTCCCTCCTTTTTTCCCTTCCCACCTGGCAGCTGGTGCACCAGACACCAAGTCCAGCACAAACAAAATTGTAAATTAAAAATAATGAGCTGCATGTGTGTAACTCATTTTGGGTCTCAGTTAATTGTCCCTAATTTATGCAGCTGAAGTGCCTTGGAGTTTCCTCTGATTAAAGGCTACTGTGTTTAACTTGTCAGGGAATTTATTTGATACTGGTAGAAAACAGCTGTAAAGTATTCCTGAATAATATGAGTGCTTTTCTGCTTAAATTGTTCAATAAAGAATGAAAAACACCTGATATGAGGACAGTTTAAGGGCTTTAACATGAATGAGAAATTAACCATATCAGAATATATTTTTCTTAAAATACAAAAGATGTTTACACATCCACAACTAGAGTGCTGAGGGCGTGCATGCAGAGAACCACTGCTTTATTCAAGGTGCAAGTCTGGCTTTTCAAAGTCAGCAGAAAAAACACCAAACAAATCTCAATCAAAACAAAGTTATTGTGAAATACGACAGAAAAATCAAAAAGAGCAACTCAGGCCTCATTTTTCAGCAGCTCCTTTTTGTCAACATCAACCCTTGATTCAGAAAATCACTTCAAGCAGAACATTTGCCTTCCAGCACGTGCTCAGGCACCTTTCTTGCCTGATGTTTTTTGCTGAATCCATGGAGTTAAGGAACCACACCCTGCGATGTGCAAAGGGATGGAATCAGGGAAATGTCCAAATCACCACATTCTATTTTTAGCTCAGGTCCCTAAAAAAACCCAGGAAGAACCAAATAAATGCCTATGTCCTCATTCTGTTATTGTGAAATATTCCCTTTATCCTTTCTCAGCTCATTACAACCAAATTCGACCACATTAATTTGTTCAATTCATTAATTACAGCCAAATGTCTCTGAGCATCCTCAAAGGCATTGAGGCCACGCTGGTTCCAATGGACAGCCTGGGATATCAGAGCTTCCCCTCTTGGTCCTCTTTCCATCACAGCTTGACTCTTATCACACCCAAAGTGTTGAAAACCCACAGAAAATCAAACTTCCTTAACTCCAAGCACTCAGGGAGCAAAATCTTCCTTTGGATCTTGAGGTGGAGCAGGGAGAGGTAATTCCTCTCTTTGTACTCTGTGGGTGGAAGGCAAGTACATCTAATTACAGCATGAAAAGGAGCTCCTGTAGAGGAACCAAGGAAAGCTGCTTTTGGATAATCAATGCACTGTTCAGAGCCTGAGGGCAACATGTTCTTACAGCTCCTCAAACGGTCTTGACACAGACAACCAACTTCCCTGGAATGGGAGGGAGGCCGTTGGATCAGGAGATGTGCAGGGGAAGAATTTTGATTGAGGGTACAGGGATGATAATTAAATTACCAGTGATCAAATAACAATGAGCCATCTCACCTGGTAGTTTGATTTGTTTAAAATCAATACATCAATGAATAAATAATCTCTGCACTTGTGTTGGGATGAAACACCCACAGATGTCTCTTGTTTAAATCTATTTTCATTTAACTCTCTCTGTTTGCAGGTTGGGCTGACTTCAGACTGTGTTCCAGGAAAAAAAAAAAACCCAAACAAATCTCATAAAAAAGAAAATAAATTAATCATTTTTCCATTTACTTTCTACCCATTTGCAATCTCTGTCTCTCTTTTTTTTCCTCTTTCTTTTCCAGTAGATTTTCTTTCCCAAGACCTTTGCTTTTCTACAAACTCAGGAAATATCAGGTTTGGGTGCCAAGGTGGGCATTGGGCACAGGTTGGCCTTGATGGGCTGGGAGGGCTTTTCTGTGATTCTGTGGGGTCCTGCTGGCCACAAATTCCTTTCCCTTTCACAAGGAAAAGCTCTCTAATGTTGTCCTTACACAGCCTTAATTTGTTCAGGATTTTTCCCGTCTCTCTTGCAGAGGTGAGAAGCAGCAGCCAATTCACAGGGGTTTGTCACATCCCCATCCCTGATCAGACCTTGTATGTGCCACCAGCCAGCCCTGAGAGCCCACTGAGTGCTGCTTGGGCATGTTCTTCCATGATCAGCTCATTGCCCTTTGGTTCTGAGGTCAGGGAGGGAGAACACGATCCCTGTGCTGTCTCTGAGCTCATAAAATGACCCAAACTCCCCCCAAGGGCAGAAACAGAATGACTGAAATGATCCCGTCACAGGAACAATCTGCACATGACATTTGGTTGTGTGTCTGTGAGTCACCAAGCAGCCACCAGAGAAGGGAAAATTAACATGATTTCCCTCACTTGCTCCTGGCTCACATAAGTGAGGGCTGGCATTTTCTGGGGGGTTCTGCAGTTCAGACATGAAGTGCCAGCCCCAGTTTGCCCACAGCGCTCTGGGCAGCTGTAAATGAACTCTCCTATTCCAATGTATAAAATCTGATTTTAAAATGTCAGTTTTCCTGCTAAAGTACATCCTTTCTTTGCTTAGTTTGTCTGTCAAATATATCCATCCAAAGACATAAAAAATAAAATAATTAGCAGTTTGCTTTGACCAAAAATAGTGCTGGGAGAGAAAGTGAAGAAAACTGAATGTCTTTCCTTTTCTTAATATTAGATAATGAAAATTTTTGCTATGCCTTTGAAATGCACAGCCTTCCTATTTAAAAATTAAAACAAACAAAGTCAGGCTATCTGTTGAACTGTTTTACCTCTGTCAGCTGCTTCACTGGGCAAAATACTGTATAAGTAAATTTTTTTCCTTGTAAGGAAAGCGATGAACTAAGTTTATAAAAATGAAAAAGACTCCAATTATTACAGAAATACTTTTCAACATCCTGGCTGTGAAAAAGGTGCTTTCATGCATGATCACAGCAAATATTCATGTCTTGGTTGCTGGTTAACCCATTTCTGAGGGACACTTATTTATAATTGAAAATGAATGGATTGAAATATAATTTAATAAAGCCACCTATTAAGGAAATAAAGAGCTATAAAAAGAGAAGCCCTCCTGAATGTAATTAAAGTCTTATTGAGGGAAGTTCAGCTGTTTATCCACATGCAAGAAAACAACTGGAAAAATTCAGCTCAAGTTCTGTGTGTGATCAGTGCAAGAGAAGACAGAACGAGTCTGAAAGGTGAAGCTCAGAGAGATGAACAGAAAAATCAGGCAAGAGACTTTAGAACTCTCACTGCTGTTGAGAAATACATCATTCTGTGCACACCAGCCCCTCAGGGGGGCTTCTGCCTCGTACTCATCAGGATGAAAAAGCCTCTCAGAATGTTGCCAGAGGCTGTTCATCCTCCTGGTGCCGGCTGGGAATGCCTGGCATTGGTTTTTCGTGGTTGGGGGGTAGGGAAGGACTTTGTGCCCACACCAGAAATTCTCACCTTCTACCCAAGCTTGGTGGGATCTGGGGGGACCCTGCACACCCTGCCTTGGCTCAGCCTTCATCCCTCTGAAGGGATAAAACTCCTGGAGCTCTCTGGTTTCATCTCAGATCATCGAGTCCAACTTTTGAGCACTCCCCACCTCCTCACCCCAAGCAGATAGTTCTGTTACTGACTGGATACAGCACAGGATGGACATCCCTTGAACTGCAGCAATGAAGAATGAAAAGCCTAAACAGAATTATCAGACAGATTATTTCTAGGACTCAGATATTGTTTAAAAAGACAGGATTTTGTTTTGGCAGAATTACAGCTTATTGTAAATTATAGATAAAATAGGGCCTTTTATCATCTTGATTTTATAGACAAAAGAAATGCCAAGTAGAAAGGGAATGTTGGCAGTATTGCTGCTTGGAAATCTTGGTATTTTCAAGAGCTCAAATCCTGTTCTGAAGTCCATGACTGAAGGCCACAGAACTAATCAAAAAATAAATAAATGAGTTACATCATTTACAGTCTTAGAAGCTGAATTTAGGAGAGAGACAAGACATGACCTGATCACTGATATCACCAATTTGTGGAAATAAATTGGAGAGCGGAGAACTTTCAGCTTTGCTGACAAAGATTTAAGTAGCTCTGTGAGGAGAGAAGGCAAATTTATTGCAGAGATTGGGTGTATTTTTAAAAGCATCCTCCGAGGCAATTCTGAATCCTAAAGCGTTTTGTTGGAGGAAATGATGGGCTGACTGATCATTGAAAATGATATGAATGGCAATGGTAAATATTTAGAGAACACAAGCTTGGAGCAATCAGAATCACTCAGTTCTTTGAACATGGAAAATCTTTTTGACAAGGAAATGAATTTTCAGATGTTTCATTTTGACTTTTTCTAAATGAAGTGTTTTGACTTTTCATTTAAAATTACAGGTGTTTCTCTTTGAATTAATCATTTTTTTCAAAGAGAAGTAATACAATAACAAATATGTCATGTTGAAGAAACTTTTTCAACAATTTTCCATGTTATTTTGCCAGAAGCAAAAAAAAAAATTAAATTATAAAAACCAAGTCAGCATGAAATCAGTTCACCCCTTGCCCCCTTTGCCACATTCCCTGGCACATTCACATACCCAAGGAATGTGTAATGAGAATATTTTCAAGAAATATCATTATTTCATATTTGTAAAATGGTGGTAAAAATAAGGTAAAGATGGATGATTTGCTGGCACTTCATGGCCTTAACAATGTCCAAACCCAAGCCCTGGTACCTCTGACACAGTTTAGAGGAGAAACCCACACCATGGTTTGGGGTTTATCCTCTCCTTAGGCTGAGAAGGTGTAAAAGGGGCAAGTTCAGAGTCCAGGGGCTGTCAATTCCAGGTCATGCCTGTAGGACAACAAAGATGCTAAAGGTGCAAATCACAGTAATATGTACTTGTAGAGTTTAGTGTGGGGGTTTACAGTTATTTATTTTTGTGAAAGCCTTGTCCAAAGGAGCTAATCCCTACACATCTCATTTTTAGGTCAAAAACACTGACCCTTGTAGGTTTTGACTCTCCAGAGCTGCTGAGCCAGAGGGGCAATTCTGCCACCCTTCTCTTTGTAACCTTGCAGTGGTTCCAACCCCAAATTTATCAGAGTTAAAACTAAAGAGATGTTGCCTATTCCTAAAATAATCATGGCATTAAAATCTGCTTCCCAAATACTGCAGATTTCAGAGGTCAGGACCCCATCCCTGCACAAAGTTCATTCTAAGCAAACCCCTCAGAATGTTTTACTCCACCTGCTGTGATCTTCACTCACTTTCTTTTGTCTTAGTCATAATTTTTCCTTTCAGTCCACAAACAAGGGGGTTTGACCTTTGCTGTAACCCAATAAATTCACATTTCTATGCTCTTGCTTGAGCTGTGTGTGCACTGAATTTCTCCTTTGACACTTGTCTGATCACCATCAGAAATGTAAAGAATAACTGTCTGTTTTTCTCATGGCTGGCAAGGGTATAAATGAGAGTCTTAAAAAAAAAAAGCTAAACAACAAACCTGGAAAACAGCACTGTTTTAGTGCTGAACGATCAAACAGCAACTTGGAAAGGGACAGGAGTGAAGAATGGCAGGCTCTTTATTGCCTGAGTGAAGTTATTACTTGGTTAATATTTGGCTCTCTGTTATTTAACCTCTCCTAAAGAGCAGCTTGGCTTTACTCATTGCTCACTTGTGCTGGCAGAAGGAAACATGAGGCAATGAAATACTGCTTTATGTTAGCAATAAAGAAAATGGGTATTTCTTTACATGGTCATAACCCACACACCTTAAAACTGTCCTGTGAATATCTACACAGGTGTCTAAATTCAAATGTTTGAACAGTTTCACTGATTTTAATTTTACAGATCAAAACCAAAAGGTTCCTGTCATTAATGTTGGGAGAATTGAACACAAACATACAAAATCTCGTCTTAAATAATCCCTAAATTCTGCCTAAATCCAGAACGTGCCTTGAAAGTGAAAGAAGAGAGACAGAAAACCTTTTTGAAAGCAGTACATGTTTTCCTCTCTTCCCCAGATTAATTTAGCACCAGCAGAGGCTTTTCATCCACTGAGTGCAAACACCTCCACACACTTGAGGAAATGGTGTTATTTCCTCAGAGCACTCAGATCTGCCAGTCCTGGCACGAAGGTTTCAGCTTTGATTGAGTACTAAATGCCACAAACAACTGACAGCAATCTCGAGATGAAAAAAGAGGAGTTTATTTGGGCTTTTTCCCCCCCAGTCATGCTCACTTAGGACTCTCATTGCAGTGTGTGGGCTTTGCAGGGTCTGTGCCCTGCCCAGAGCCCCTGCAGGTGCTGGAGCAGCAGCAGCCTGGGCTCAATCACTTATTGATTAGAGTTCTGGCTCCTCTGAAGTGGCACCTTGTAGGCACAGCACAGTCTGGAGCTGCACCAGGAGAGAAATCAGCTGTTCTGCTGCTCCATCACATCCCCACCACCTCCTGAAGCTCCAAAGCCCTGGCTTGTGCCTGCTCTAAGCCTTGGGCCAAGCTCTATCAGGGTTTGTGTAGGGATTCAGGTTCTGCAAAGATAAATTCCATAATAAATACGCATGAAAAACAGCCCTGGACTGTTATCTGATCTCACAGCTCAGGTCATAGGAGCTGCAAAGATTCATTAAAGGAAATGTGTTTTGTCCACTCTGCACAGAGAGAAAAAAGAAATAGAGTACCCGAAGTTTTCCTTAACTATTTAGTAAGACTTTTTTCACCAGAGGCAGATTCATTGTTAAAAGAAAAACAAAACAAAACAAAAAACACCCCATAATCTCCTAAGAATTTTGGAGACATCATTACTCTGGAAACGTTTCTTGTTGCATATTTCAGTAGCAAAGGAAAATAATACCCTCCATTATATCAAACACATTTTGAAATCTTCCTAGAGCAGCTTTTCTGCTATACCTTTTAACAATGAATTGTCCTTTTGGTAGGGGACTCACCACTCTCCTGAAATGTCTCTTTTTTGAAATAATAAACTCTGCCAGACTTGTGGAACAATGAAAGAGCAAAGGTGTGTTTGAATCTCACTCTGTCCCATTCCACCCACACAGGGCACAGCAGAGAAGCCACAAAGTATTTCCATTTTGACACATTCCCCTCGTTTTCTGCCCCAAAACCTTGAGAGGATCTGAGCAGAGCAGGGTAAGAAAAATGGACTTTACTTGGCTGAAACACCAAACACACACTCAGGTGACTCCTGATGGGGTTGGTGCCTTAAGCAGCACCTCTGCAGTTAGTCCTAAAGAACAACACCCCTGGGGCAGACACTGAGAGGAAAAAGAGGGGAAATAAATATTTTAAAAGTTCCAGTTCTTTAAAAAACACTGCTAAAATATTCAAATACAAAACAATGCAACATCCTTGTGAGATAAAGCAAATCAGGATAGTTTTCTTAGGCTGGTTAATTACAAACATGTGAGACTGCGAAAAAGAAAAGCAAAATTAAGTTTTAATTAAAGATATGAGGCAGCTGATGATATTCAGTGATAAAAATTGATAATTAAATAATGCTGTAATAATTATTAATTGCTTCCCTGACTGTTCTTCTCTATCTGATCATTTCATTGAACCCTCCAGGATCTGTTTTTCTCTTTAGTCTGTCTGTTCATCGTGGTCTTTGAAGCCTTCCTGATGTTCTCAGTTTCTTCAGTAAAACTCAGGAGCAAAGCTCAGCCTTAATAAAAATCCAGTGAAGCAAAATTTAATTACATTTCACTGGTGCCAACAGCATGAAAATGGAGATGAAATTTCACATTCAAATCATCAGCTGAACAAAGCTCATGTACAAGTTGGAATTTACACACCAAAGGTCCTTCAGATTTTCCTGTAGGAGCAGCAAGAAAAGGCTGCAATAAATCAAGGCCTGGATGAGAGCAGGGTGGAAACAGAAGCTTGTGGTGCTTTCCCCTGGGAAAAAAATAAGGGCTTCTTTTAATTTTATCAATGGCTCTCTGAAGATTTTAATGCTGATTGCTGAGAATAAAAATTATGAATCTTATGAACCTGAGGTTTAAGGTAGTAACACCCTTCATTGTGTGGTATCATGTTGATAAAACCCCCATAAATTGATAAATATAGAATGATTCCAATTAGACAAGCACTGCCTCATTTACCACACCAGTACATGAGTCAAGGACATCTACAAATAGGAAAAAGGGAAGCCAGGAGGAGACTAAAAATTTTCACAGGGCAATTATTCTTGGATCCAAATCAAACTCACAATCAGCACCACACATACACACATGGATGTGGAGATCCCAGGTGAGCAGTTTAGGCTAAACTTTGTAATTGTGTCCAGAAAAAATGAGTCCTTACACCCCTGTGTTCCTTTGTTTGTGCCTCTCTTCCATACCGGAACAATCCCACAAATCCATGTGTGCTACAAATCCTCTTCTCATGGTTTGCCCATAAAAACAAAGCATTGGTTGTGGTTTGTACTGTTTCTCCTCCCCAAGACAAAACCAAATGCAAACAGCCAGAGAGTTTTGAACCACAAGCTCCCAGTATATTTCTCACTTCATAAAACCACTTCCCTGAGGTTACAAAGCACAAACAGCTTGAGGAAAACCACACTGTGTTTTATTTGGAGCACTTTTCTTTTTAACAAAATTAGTAGCAGATTTCATGTCATTTTGTATCAGGGGAAAACAAAATCCATTTGGCACCATTCAACCATTGCCTGTTGTAAAGCAGAGAACAGTCTGGCAATCTGTATTTAATCAGTCTTATTGAATTTGCTTTACATTGAAATCAGTTTGTTATTGTCATTCTCCAGGAGGGTGGCTCTGCTCATGAAAGGTATTTAACCATCCATAACCTCCTGGCACCATTTATTGCCAGAAACACTGTCAAGTGATGCCAAGAGTCATCTTGGCTGTGCAGGGCATGGTAAGTAGGTTATTACATTTGATTGTATCTCAGGAGGTGCCATCAGTACCCATAACAACACTCCTGCTTTCCATAATGAATAGAAAATAACTGGTGCCATCATTTTGGCTGGGATACTCCTCTGCTCTGAGTTAGTCACTGCGTGGACAGAGAGGGCTCAGTAGATCAAACCCACCTGAAACTAAACCAGCAGGGAGCAGGGTCAGAGTGGCTTTAGCAGTGGTAAGGAAATACGGGTGGATTTGGCCATTTGATGAGCAGTTTGTCTGAGAGTGCCCAGGGCAGAGAGGGGCTGCCCAAGCTGGCAGCCCCCAGGTTCTGCTGGAAGGCAGTGCAGGCACCAGGACAGGCCTGATGGCTGGGATGGTTCCTCACAGGGAGCTCCTCATCTTTTTCTACAATGTCAGTTTATTAAACTCTTGAGAGAGGAGACACCTGGATTAAAGAGATCACCAGGAGAGGATTCTTCTGCTGCTCTCTGCCAGGTTAGTTTGGGTCTCCAGCAAGACCATTTCATTTCATATGATCTGGCTTAGCAAGTCCTTCTGCATTACCACATTCTCAACCAACCACTGACACAACTCTCTAGAACAAAAACATGCAAAGCAACCCTTTTCAAATCACCTTCCTTAGAAGAAATGCATTGAGGCATCACAGTCAGAGCTTCCATGGTCCAGCTTTAACAGGAACAATCACAGGATCAGAGAATGGACATGTCCTGCTCTGAGCTGGCAACGTTTGTCTTACTGTGGAACACTTTGGCTTTCACTGCTAAAATTAAACAGGGCAAAAAGCAACTTTAAAGAAGCTCTCCTCACTATCAGCAGCAATATCAAGGTGGACTGTGGGCCCACATTCTGTGCCCACATCTGTACCCAGTGCTTGCAGTGGGCACAGCTCAGAGCCCTCAGCACTAACCAGACCTCTCAAGGGGGAGGATTCCCCACTGCTGACAAGAGGAAGGAGCTGTCCCAAATCCAGTATTTGCATCTCTAAACAGCAGCTGTGCTCTTTTCAAAGCATCTTCCCAGCTCTTTGGCTTCTCCACAACACTCAGACTGTCAATAGGTCTCTGCCACAACTGGTCCTGAGGAGCTACTCCTGCCAGCAACAGAATTAGATTCTTAATATTTAAATACAGGAAGAGCAAGGGGTGTTTCTTTGGGCAGCAATCACATGCTGAAATCCAAGCTGTCGAGGCTTCTTGGCTGACTGAAATATTACCCCCGTGTGCTGCTATGGCTTGTTCTAAGCAGTCAGAATAGAAGAAAATGTGGAATTGATGCTAAAACCTGTTAAAGTCTCCCTGCCACTCCTTGGCTGTGCTTTCATTGCACACAAAGTGAGCAGGAAACATTTCAGTGCCACGACCACGAAGCCAAACAGCAGCAGTGGCTCTGGTTCAGCTGCTGGCTGGGATATGGAGAAGCTGCTGCTGCCAATGGCTTCATTTTTCTTTCTGTGCTCCAGCTTTGGGTAATTCCAGTGGAAATGATGAGGAAATCCAGTCTCAGATTCCTGTGTGCCAAACAGCACTGCTAATGATCTGGCTGCAAAATGCATTCCTTGCCCCATTTCAGGAGGAGGGGGGTTCATTAGGGAAGAGGCTGCAGCACAGTGAGTCATTAAGTGTTGCCTCTGACTTGTGTGCTTGGCAAAATTAGAAATCAGTCTGCCCAAAAGGCTGCTCTGGGGTTCTTCATGGATTTGCAGAAGTTCTTCGATACTTTTCTTTGGCTTTGTATTCTGAGGTGAATATGGCACATTAAATGTTGAGGCAGTGATTCAGTTCATTAATTTGGTGTTTTGTCTGCTTGGGGTGATTTTGTTCTGACTAAACTCTCTGAGAGTAACCAAGTAAAGCACGATAGTTTGAAACTTCCCAAGGTTAAGGAAAAATTCTATTCATAGAATAGAGTCACAGAATCATTTAGGTTGGAAAAGCCCTCCAAGATAGAGCCCAGCCTGGGGAGGAGGTGGGCCAAGGGTGCTGAGGCTGAGGGGTGGCACCCCAGGCTGGGGGCGAGGGAGGGCTCATCCCTAAAAAGCTCCTATGACCTTAAAGTGGACAAAAATAACCTGACATTTCCACTGGCCATTTGTACCCATCTCTTTTGTTCCCAAAGGTTCCTTCTGCTTGTGTGCTTGGGAAGGGATTCTCTCTCCTGTCCCTCTCCTGAAGTGCCAAGGCTTGGTCCCATCAGCAGAGAGACCTTTGTCTCAAAGCTCTCAACACCACAAATTTATTTCCTATATCACACTTCTTAGCACTCTGTTGACCTTTTCCCACCAAGGCAAGGCAAGAATTATTTTGCCTTGCTGGATATTAAAAAAAAAAACAAACCAAACCAAACCAACCAAACAACAACAAAAAAAAACAACAAAAAAACCCACCCAAAAACCACAAAACCAATAAGAATCACCAGGCAAATATAAGCAACAAGGAGAGAAATCAGAAGAGCGTGTAATGCAAATCATTCCTCTCAAAGAAATATGTGCCTTTCTTAGAACAAGACATTTCTGTGCCATAAATTAGCTGAGGATTGGCAGCTGAAGCCTTGTTTAGTGGCAGCTTTACATGACAACCACAGCTAATGGCCTGAAAGAAATGACTGAGCCAAGCAGAATTTTCTGAGCAAATCGATCAAATTGAACATTTGCTACCTTGTGTTTTAAGACACGTAAAATTAAAAAATAAAAACAAAAAAATCAACCCCCCACCAACCCTCAGACATCTCAAGGTGTCCCATGGCTCCAACAGAGAGAACTAAAGCCATGGAATTCCTAGCAGAGTAAATGTGCTGAGGTCTCACTGCAGTCAAGTTATAGCACAGATTTAGTTCCCCCAAAGGGACTGGAGCTAAACTGGTCCTTAATTAGGTAAAGTGGCCCCAGAGCAGTGATTCTGATAAGGAATGAAATGTGTTGATAAGCATCTCTCCTCTGCCTCTGTGCCCCTTCTCTTCCTGCTTTCTATCTGTCTCTGGCTAATTCTCTCTCAGCCAGTCTGGCAAAGCTGATCTATTTTTGATAGGTGGTCAATTTACCATCAAACTGGTTTCCTTCTCCCAACAGGTAATTGCTTTTTAGCAGAATGAATTTTTCCCCCATGAAAATGATGACAGTTTCCTCTGAAAATATATTTTTCATAACCAACTTTATGTATGTATGAAAAAACCTGCCTGCTTCAGATCTGCAAGGTTTTCAAAGATGAAAATGAACATCTCCTTATATTAATATTAATTTCTTCAGTGGAAAGATCAGGGTCATTTTCTGCACCAGCTGCCTTGCAATATAAACACTTTTTTTTTTCAGAGAAAAATCTGAAACTTGTTTCTGGACACTGCCATAGAAGTTTTTCTGAGAGAGGAGGGGAAAAAAAATCTGCTGTGTATTTTTTTTATAATTTGCACAGAAGTAGCTCTGAGAACCCACCTGTTACTGAAGAGGCATTTTAACAGTGACAGTGCTCCTGTCTCGTGATCTGCCTTAGCCTGAATGATTTTTAATTACAGAAATTATACCTGATGTCTCAACTAGATGAAAGAAAATGACTTGTTTAAAAACTTATGGACTACTAGCCTGACCTGGAGGTGTCCAAGGAACAAACAAGTGGATGTGGCACTGAGGGCTGGGGGACAAGGTGGTCATCGGGCACAGGGTGGACTTGATGATCTTGAAGCCTAAATGGTTCTGTGTGAAATTTTGCATGACTGCTGAGGTTTATATGCGGAATTTTGACAGCACTAAACTTAAATTAAACTGCCATATCAACACTTCTCAAATTTCAGGAGGCTGCTTTTCCTTTCTCTGCAGTACATGTGCCAGAACTTAATATCCTAAAGTCAAGTTGTTTAAAAAAAAAATCCATGAAGAGCTGAAAAAACATGACTTTTAGACTAACATCAAAGGTTTCTAAGTGCTCTAATTTTTGAGATTTCAAAGCACTCATCTGGTACAAATTTACCAGCTGATTTCTAAGTGTGTTTGGAAATTTGCCCAGTTCTTTCAGGCTGCAAAGGTCCAACAGCCTAATTTAAGTCTATGCTTTAAAATCTACACTTGTTCCTGTGCTCTAGTGTGGAACTGAGAGGACGAGGGAAGAATATGGGTGGTGTAAATGAGGGGGGTTCTGAGTAAAAGGCTACACTTGGGAGGGGAAAAATCCACATCTAGAACACCAGCTCAGGACTTATAAAATGTGACATGTGCTACCTACTGAGGGAATTGTGAACATTTTTCATCATCAATCAACTCCTTTTTTTATTCTCTCTCAGTGTTTTCTCAGAAACAATCTCCACTCCCCAGTCCAGCATCATCTGTGATGTTACAAGCACCCAAACCCTCCCAGTTTGGAAGCAATATTGTTGCCAATGAGTCACTGCCAATAACAGACACAATAACTCCTTCTCCCTTATGCCCTCTGCTGCAGGCAACTACCAATGTTATTCCTGTTTTCAGTCTGGGTTCTGCAACAGGAGAGGAGTTTGTGGTTTAGCCAGGAAAGTACAGAGAGAGAAATTCCCAAGATAAAGTGGGAGGATACTGTCCATGGGCCTGGATAAGCAGCCTGTTTTCCAGGGGGGAGGGATCCACCTGTATTTTTGCATGGGGTCAGTACACTTGATCCATGACACTCCTCTGACCACCCCATCTCCCCCAGTGGTCAGAGCAGCTCCCCAGGAGGGACAGATACCCCATTATGTGCCCCCTGTGTCACTCTCCAGTTGTCAAGGGCAAGCTTATTCCTGAACTGAGACTTTTAGCATTCCTCCTAAAGTCTTTCTTCATCAGTTATAGCTCCTGACAGGCCTGTTATCCATTTATTTGCCCCAGTTTTGGTGTTCAGGGAATTTCTGTGCCAGTTAGTTCCACAGCTTAATTACTCAGTGTGATGGGCTGTTCCTCCAAGGCACTCCTGGATGTTTTCTCCACAGCAGTTGCTGGCAGGTGACCTTATACACTCCCAGACCATCAATCACACCCAGGGGATGGTGTCTGAGTATGCAAAACTACACAGAAAATCAAAGGCTGGCCTATAAATACCTGGCCTGGGCTATTTTCTGTCATCCATCTGTCTTGTACTGCAGGATTTTGGTTGCCTCAATGTCACCAGTTTCTCTCAGTATTTATGGCATTCCTTGGAATGTTATTTCACACTCCTTCCCCATGAAACACCTGCTGTTTCAGTGACTGGGAAGTCTTCTGCTCCTTGCAGGAAATTTCCTTCCTAGACAAGGGGTTAATTGAGGAGATCTGCACACAACATGTGCCCCAGTCTGTTCTACATTCCAATAATTAACCTTGGGTTTAGGACAGCACATATGAGCAATTTGTTTGCATGTGATTCTTCAACTAAGAGTCTTATTCCTCAGTGTCTGACAAGCTTTGAGAATTGCTCCTTAAATCCTAGAAGGGAAAATACTTGTTTTTCAGAAATCATATTTTTATACATCATCCCTTTTTTTTTTTTTCTTAAAGATAAAAGCTACTCAAACATTTAAAAACTGGTATATAAATAACTAGAGAAAGAATGGGAAAATATGGTGAACAAAGTATGTGGCAGCATTCTATTAAAAATGTAAAATTTCCACCTATATTCCAATCCAGTTTCAAGGGCCCAGATTGATATAATGGGATTTAAAAGGCCCCATGACCAGACAGATGACTCTGCTGATGCAAACACAAGTAGTTTTCTTCCTAAAGGTCTCTGACAATTTGTGGCATCAGGAAGAGAAACAGGAGTGAGAAGGGAGCACATGAAGTGTTGGGGTGAACTGGGGATTGGAGCCAGACTGGGGTCACCCCTAAGCAGTTCCAGGATGTTGCTGTAATTTAGCCAGGAAATAAAAAGAAGAGCCCAATTCTCTCCCCCATTGTTGAGAAATCAGCAAAACTCAGCCAAGAAACCCCAGAATTGCACAGGGAGTGTTTGACCTGCACAGGAGTTTAATGGAAGGGTTGTAGTGAGAAGGGAGGCTCCCCACACAACATTCCTAAATGCCTGTAAAAGCTCTGTTTTTCAGAGATTCTCTGAAAATGGACTGATTGTCATCTGCTGAGAGCTGACCAGTATCTCACCAGTAGGAAAGAGGAAGGAAAGCAGGCCAACCTTCTCCTGAGGGAGCTGTTCTCTTCGCCTTTCTGTTGCTGAAAGCTGAGCACTGCCCTGACTTTTCCAGCCCCACCAACCTGAGTGACTCTTGTCCTCCAACAACGGCACAAGAGTGTAAAAATGAAAGCTTTTTGGGTCTAAAGTGGCCACTTGGCTCATCAAGGATAATCCTCTGCACACACTGAGAAAACACAGGACATGGTTAGTCTGATTCTCAAGTCTCTGCACACCAGAGATGAGTCCAGAAACCAGAAGGAACAGAGGAGATTGAGGATGTTGCTGCTGATGCTGCTGGAGGGGTGGATTTGACAAGTGAAAATGTCCTAAGGTATCAGGATGGGGAATAAAACCAGCTGGAAGCCCAGTCTGGTGTGAGTTCCACTCCACATCTATAACCAGTGCATCTCTGGAGAGCAGCAAACAACTCTGCACAACCTTCAGAGGAAAACTGAGGCACCAAGTCACACAGGACTCACCCCACCATCATGTCCTAAATTCCATCAATGCTGCATGGAGGTGTGTGGAACACCTTGCACACAGGGAGGGGAGAAAAACAAATAGAAAAGAAGCCTCTATAACCATAAGCCTCCAGTTAGATGGCTTTAAAAATGTGGTAAATTAAACTCTGAATATCCCCAGTGACCTGATTACAAATTACAGGATACATTTGCTGCAATAGGAGCACACACAGGCAAATCAAACAGCTCAAGTGGCTGAGAAGTCCAAAAATATAGAGGGAAACAGCATCCAACCTACAGACAAGGCTGGAAGGGGAGGGGAATGGGGGTGTCTTTGCCAGAACATGGCCCAAGGACATCTCTAGGATGGGTGTCCTGCTACAAGATGCCAGTAGAACAAACTCAAGGAATTCTAGTCCTCCGTGTCTCCAGAGCTGGAATACAATACAGGAGAAGGTTGCCTCCCTTTTTTACAGTGTTCAATTGAGATACTTCAATTGAAACAAGAGCAGCCAGACTTTGGCAGATGCTGTTCCAAAATTGTCATGGGTGGTTATTCCTTACACAAGTTCTGCAAGCAGCTATTTTACTAAAATGTTTACCATTCTGTCCTACATATGCTGGGTGCAGAACTGCTTGAGGGTTTTTTGATGAATCATTGCAGCACTCAAAAAAACCCAAACAACCAAACAACCAAACCCAAAAAAAACCCAAACAAAAACCCACACCAAACCAGACCCAAAAAACCTAACAAAACAATCCCATTTCTTTAACAAATGCATTATTCAGAAGAATATTTGTTAAATTATCTATTCATCTCCATAACAAAATGAATAACTTTGAAATCCTTGTTCAACTACTTATTTAAAAATACCACAAAAGTCCAGCTAATCCATTATTTGATGATAATTACTCTCCTAGCTGTAGATGAAAGCAACAAAAGACAGACACAGTTCCTTTGACAGCTTAATTCTCGTGTCTCGGTACCATCCTCCATCTAAAGCTCAAAGATACCAAAGTAATGCAAAGCACAGTGTGAATTCTTATCATGTCCAACACATCCTTTAAAAGAAGGCAATTTTTATCATCAGCCAGAAAAACTACCCCATGGTTTACTCCACCTTGCAGGGCTAAAATCCCAGGGTGGATTTTAAAAGGGATTTGTATTTCAGATCAGAGAAAGAATTAATTCATTTTTTGTTAGGGTAATTGTTACATTCATCTTAGATTTCTTCTCAGATGAGACTAATTCCAAAAGGTGTGCATTTATTAGTCTGTCTGTGCTACAGCCTCTGGCTGCTTTTATTTTATTTAGATGAAACTCAAATGAGACAGAGGGAAATAAGTATTAAGGGCACCTTATGCTATGAACAAATTAAGGAGTTTCAAAGAGCCATATTGCACCTGAGTTTACAACTGGATGTTTTAAAGTGAGTCTTCATATTATTAAAAATTATTCTTCATATTCCTTATAATATCTAGAAAATTGACTCAGCTATTGATGCTGTAGCTTTTATGCTTTGAGAGTTTAATTCACTGCCCAGAAGTCTGATGGCACCTTGTAACAGAACACAGCAAGTGGCTGTACTATCATTGCCAGTGATTGCAGAGCACATTCCAGAAGGGACTGAGAAGTAATTTTGAATTTAAATATACCAGAAATGTAATTAAATTATTATTATTATTGTACCCCATGGGCAATTCCTATGAATTGTTCAATGCAATTGTAAAGCAGTGTTGGTGGTTCCCATGATCTCTCTGAGGACATCAAGGCAGTTTCAGTAATTCATAGCTCTCAAGATAAACTTGTGTGCTAATTCCAGTCCACAGACAGCCCTGTTAATCAGGTTCAGAATGCTTCAGAGATTTTGGAGTCTTGCCCTGATTGCAAAATCAATGGCAATACTGTCTGTCTGTCAAACCCAGGACACACTTGGTCAATATTACAGTCAACAAAGCAGCAAACGGAATAAAAACCCACTTTTCATTCTGGCTTAACCACAGGAAGAGTCTGATTGGAATTAAGTGAGGCTTTGTGTGGCACTTGGCTCTCCTCATCCAGAACCAGCTCCAGCAGGTTGCACACACAGTTATGGGACTGAGTAACCTGAGCCTGTTGTACAGGTCAGGGGGACAATTATGCCTCTTATCCCCCAGGATTTTGTGCCTGTTCCACACCAAACCCATTCTCTAACCATGGGACACTCTGCCCTTAACACCTGAGCAAAGGCAGAGGCTTTGGGAGAGCCACTGAGGAACCTGGAACAGGATGTGCCTGTCACTGGTCCAGAGGAGACTGCACACGATGCTTGGAGTGGTTTTTAAGTGGTTGGGTGGTTCTTGGGCTCCTCCTCCTCTCCCTTTCTTCCTTCGCACCTTCTGGTACAACAGAAACATTTGTCTGTGTAATTGTAACACTGAAAGGCTGAACATTCTGAAAGGGAAAGTGAAGAGCTGTGTTTCTGAGATAATTGTTTTAAGTGTTCCCCTTTGTATGATGAAGTAATGGAGTAATTTCATTGGAAGGTCAGTGAGAAAAGAAAAAGGAAGACAAGCACAAATAGAAAACTATCAGCACAGGAGTTTGAAACTGCTACTGATTGAATATTGGGAGAGGGAAAGAGAGAGAGAAATTTTACATATTGGTTCTGATAGAGACTGGAGAACAAACAGAATAAAAATGTCTCTATTTCAAGTGCCACTCCATTTTCATACAAATGCCTGTAATGGAGGTATTACAAGTTCACAGATTTCCAGCAGGTTTTGCGCTTGAATACAAAATATTCATATTTACAATCAGCCAGCCCCAAATGCAAAATAATAACATTACACATGGATCAGTCCTGGGTACTGCTTTTCTCTTTTGATCCTTTGAATACAAGTTCTCATCTATTTTGTTAAGGTACAGAAATGTTTCTCTCAGCACAGATCTCCACCTCTGAGTCCTTTAACTGAGAGTGTTCAGTGCTCTCTTGGTTGGGAGTTCAGGCTCCTGCAGCCCCTGGAGATGTGGTGATGCAGCAACTCCCAGTGCAACCCAAATTCAGAGCCAGAAAAGCTTTGCCACGGGTAGTCCAGCTCCATCTCCCTGGTTTTGGACAGGTTTAAACATGGTGATGTCACCAAAACCAAGTGAAAGCTGTTTTGGGGAAGGAACAGTTGCTCTCAGTCTTTCTTTTTAGGAGGCAACTACAACTGACAAGTCACCTGCATGTGTCACACAACAGAACAGGTTCCTATGACTGGAGAAACCCCCAGGACCTTTTCTAGAGACTGAAAGGGCTTTTAAATTGAGGAAAACACCTTTTGAAATCCATACAACCACATCACTGGCTCCTTTCATCTTGTAAATCAAGATCTTTACATTCAAGCCAATTGCTCCCACAATAGATGTTTATTGCAATTGCTGCCCTGGCTTTTCATGTCACTGTTTTTACCTTTTTCTGCCATAAATGCCAAAATAAACACTATCTGCAATTGCTTATGAAAAGAACATTCCATAAACTATTAATTTGTGCTTCTTTAGCTGCAACAAACAGAAAGAGCTCAAATAAATTCTCCAACAAGGTGAAATGAGAAAAAAAATCACCTTAATGTTTAAAGTAATAGCAGTTTGTAATTCCAGTCACTGAGATCTAATAATGCAGCTTGGAATAGAAAAATTATTACCTCAAATTCCCATTTAATCAAATGAAACTTCTGCAGTTCAGGTCTTGCAATTGTGTATGAATAAGCCTCCATAATGCAGATGCTGCAGAAAATGAGGATTTCCATGGAAAATTGTAGCTTTTCAAGAAAGAACTTTCTGTCTTTCTGAGAAAATGTGCAAGATTTTATGGAGGAAGACACAGGCATGAGCAAAAGTGAATCTTGAACCAGGTGAGTGCCCATGAGCCCAAAGCTCTCAAAGATTTACAGGGTGTTATGTGGTGGAAATGCTCAGACAACACCAAGAAGTTCAGTTATGGCTAAAATAGCCAATTTTTTTTTAAGTATTAGTCTATGAGTTCAATTTTGATAGTTATTAGAGTAGAATATATGGAATTTTTTTAATCAATAACCATTCAGAGAATCAGAAAATTTCTGGAAACCAAATTTCTTGTTTCTTTTTTTTTCATTAATTCAGGTGTGCTCTGTGTATTTACCATCTCTGCATAAAATGCAGAAACCTCTTCAGCCTTCTGTACAAGGGCTAAATATATATATTTAAAAAAAAAGAAATCTCATGCCAACACTGTTCAGATAAACACCTAATTGACTGACAGTTAGTAGGTGTCACCTTCTAATTTAAAACCCAACTTAAATTTAACCGTCATATTGTTGAAGAAAAGTATTACCTTTCATTCAATAATTACACTTAATTGGCTTGAAGATTTAAATGCTACATTGGCTACAAACATTTCAAGCTGTGCATGATGTCTCAGCCTCCTCAAAGGCTCCAGTTACTGCAGAGTTTGAGCCTCCTACTAAACTTATCATAGAAATAAAAAACAACAACTTTTTCCTTCCCTTTGCCTTATTAGTTGAAGCAAACAAATGGCTCCACAGTCTGGACTGGGGGGAGGAAGGAATAATTCAACTTACTTTAAGGACCATCTCACTTGTATCTGCCAGAACAGTGAGAAGCTTGGAATTTTCACCCAAATTTTAGTGGTGTGCAGGGAGGAGACCAAAAAGCAGCCTGTAGCCCATTGAAGAGGCTGCTCTGGGTTTAGATGAGCTTCAGTACCCAGTTGAGCTGAGCCCAGTCACTGTGAGCCTTTGAAGACTATTTGTGTTGCAACTCAGCCCTTGGCTTTATTCTTTCCTGTTCCAAGCCCTGCTTTGAACCCTTTTGCTTGCACAGTTTGGGTTCACCACTCGTTCCTTCAAGCGCTCTTTTATGTTGTGACTTCCCTAATTGCAGGTTTGGAAAGGACCTCACAGAATTCAGGCTCCTCCATATCAACAGATTTATTGCTTATAGAATTCTCCACAGCCACGTCCAGTCCTTCCTTGGACACCTCCAGGGGTGGGCACTCCAAACCTCCCTGGGCAGCACCTTCCAATGCCTGATCACTCTTTCCATGGAGAAATTTCTCCTGATGTCCCACCTGCCCCTCCCCTGGCCCAGCCTGAGGTTGTTCCCTCTCCTCCTGTCCCTGTGCCCTGGAGCAGAGGCCAACCCTCCCCAGCTCCCCCCTCTTGGCAGGAATTGCAGAGAGTGAGAAGGTCCCCCCTGAGACCTTGTCATACAAGAACAGAAAATCATCATCTGTTTTATTCTCTACCATAGCAAGCATGAGAGTTACTCAGAATTTTCCTCTGAGTGTACATTGAGCTCCCTCAATCCCCAGCCAAGCCACTAGAGGGGTCCAGGCCCCCCACCCAGGCTCATGCAAAGGGTAACACCTTCACACCCCCCTACCTGCTCCTTTAGGGCTGGTTTATCACACCTCTGTGGCTCTCCTGGCAACTCTGCCCGAGTTAGAGGCAGACCTGAGGATGAAGAACTGCCCTGCTCAGTGTGCATCTCCCCAAAGGAATGGAGAAAACCTCAGGAAATAAGAGGCTGCAAAAATCAATAGAGACAACTTGCCACCAGAATGAAGTATTTGTCATTAAAATAAGAGCAAGCACATCAGGCCAGAGAGGAAAGACTTGAACTGAAGGGAACACAACCAAAATGAGTTTGGGTCTGCCTGACAGTTGCTATCAGGGTGCCACAGGAGACAAAGACAGCAGGGACACAAAAGAGAAAGGCAGGAGACTGGAGAAGAAAAACAGATACTGCTATAGAGAGGGGAAAAAAAACATTTGTGCTACTCCAAAAATTCTTCAAACTGGCTGGAAACCTCCTTCAGGGAAAAAAAATATGGAAATCTAATGATTTAGCTGTATTTATATAACATAGCCAAGTCAAGAGGATATTCCCCAACCCCAAAGTTCCTAATCAGGGCTAACAGTTCCCATCAGAGGGTCAGCAGATGAGGGTTAACAGCCAAAAGAAACTACTCTGAAATGCCCACAGGCCCCTTCTTGCCAAGAAAGAGCAAATGTCCTTTTCCTTGCACCAGAAAGAGGAGAGAAAACTGAGTGCAAAGCAGCTGCTTGAAAGCTTTGGTTTCACAGCTAATGAAACTACTCAGAAGGCTCTCCAGAGCCAGAGGAAAGAGGTCTTGCTCCCCTTTGCTCTTCTCTCCACCTCTTTACACAAAAGAAGTCCCCCCTCCCAGCTGAGGGCTCCCGCTGCAAAAGTGTGCCAGTGCCTGTCCTCAAAGCAGAGGGGAAATATGGAATGGAGTTTGGATCAAGACAGGCCTTTTGCAGCCTGGAAACACTAAGAGGAACACTGAGATCAGGAACAGTTAAAAACACTCCCAAGTTTCCATAAAATATTAGGCAATTCTTTTTTTGTTTTTTTCTCTGCTCTAGCCAGAAAAATGAAACTGGTGCTTGTTAATTAGGAGAGCACTAACAGAGGATGGTGTTAGAGATGAACAAAGATTTTATTAATAAATCTTTCACTGTCAAGCAGCAGCATCTTGCTCCCTTTTGTCATGGGAGAAAGTCTTTCATAGCAGTGGAGAACTGCTTTGTGAGAGATGGATTCAGTGCATTTGAAGTTCTGCTCCCCATTTCATTACAGTTACATTTCATCCAGAGGCTAAATATCAAACAGAACTCCAATCTTCTGAAAACATTCTGAAGTAAAAGGAGCACAGCTTTGGGCTGGAGATTTTTCATGCCACTTCAGAATATTCATCTTTTTTGTCATTATTTTAATGTGTCAGGAGTCCAGAGATCTCATTCATTTGCTCTTGGAGAGGTAAGATGGGTAACAGGTGAGAAGTGGTAGTGCCAGCAGTTCACTAAAGCCCAAAGTTACCCTATTTTGGGTCACTCATTTGTTATCAGCCCAGGCAGACTGGCCTTGCTTTGAGCAGAATGAGGAAATAATAAGCAAATGCACTCAATCATCTGCCCCTGGTCCTCTTAAAATGGTACCTGAGGAACTCAGAAGTGCCAAGCAAAAGTGTTTAAATCCTTGGAGAGAAGCCTAATGTTGCAGCAAAACCTGTTTGCATTTAATAAACTGGGAAAAAAACTCCAAAGTCCATTCATCTCTATGAGAAAGGAGACACTTAATATTGCCAAGGGCAGCGAGTCCTTGCACATTCCACGCAGGCACCAGGCTGGGAAATGGGAAACCAGAATGTGTCCAGGCAGACACCAACTAAGGACTGAATATTGAGTGTATAAAAGATTGTTAGTTGGAACTCGATCACCTTCAACTTCCCTCCCAACCCAAACCTTTCTATGATTCTATTTTATGATTAAGAACATGAGAAAGACACTTGTTGTTTGCATACTGTGATTCTGGGTTTGTACTGACCTGAAACAAGGCAGAATGCACAGACATCACTAACCAGAAAATGCAATCTTCAAATTGGCAATTCCAGCACTTTTCTTACTCACTTTTCATAAATTCCCTTCCTAATAATTTGATTTCAACATTGACAAATAGATAGAATATCCCTTACCCGTGTCTTAAAATAGGTAAAATTTGCTTTTGCTTTGTGCTCACTCATAGGAGAATTTTCTATGAGTCTGAAATTTTGTTTAGGACCCTTAAGAAACACAATTTCATGCTTAAGTCACTCAGATGGACATGTTTCATTTAGGCCTCCTGCAAAACCATCAAGCTGTTCCAGTTTCACTTAAAAGGTTTAAGACCTGAGCCAGTAAAAAATATGAAACCAGTTAAATTAACCAATTGCCTTTTTTCCCTCCTCAGCTCAGAGGAACTGACACTTCAAACTTGGTTCAAACTCTGGTGAGATGGGAAAGGTAAAAATTTCCATTACAAGTTTCCCAGGAGGTCACATTTGCTCCTGAGAGCTCTGAGCTCCCAGTTAGCCCCTGGATGTTTTAGCACCAGCTCAGCTGTTTGAAAAATCTCACCATTCCCTCAAAATAATTTGGCTTAAAGTGTTCCATTTCCATTGAAGTGGATGTTTCAAGGAGCACTTCAATCTCCAAAACAGTTTGCACCTACAACAATGAACACAACTCCAACCATTTGTGCCCCAAGGCAGGTGGGAATCAAAACTGTACATTGGCCAAAGTCCATCTTTTGAAAGAGTTGTCCCCTCTCTGCTCTTTGAAGATCCACCAAACAGACACAACCTACATTATTTCTACTTCAGGTTTCCAGGCAGATGCTGTCTTTCAAAATTAGTACCTCATATCTATTTATTTTCCTCTATTTGTCTTTTTCCAGGTGTAAAACACACACCAGAAACTCCTACAAGCAGCTTCTGTTGGAGTTACTGAGCTGCTTTGCAGAGCACAACACCAAAATATATTATTGTTTTCATACAATTCTTCCCAAGGTCCTTTTATGGCTTCAGGATTTGATTTGTGTCAGGAAGAATTTGTCCCTTTATTAGTCAGCATGGCCTGGTTTGACAAATGTGTCTAATGTGGCCATATTATTTATTTTAATTTGCTGACATCCAATGACTGAGCAGAGGTCAGACTGGAAGCTCAAGGATTAACCAGCACTTGTTTCATATTTCATCTTTCAAAACCAATAAAACATGGCACTGTCTCCCCAGCTGTCTGTCAGTGAAAGAAAAGATACCTCATAAATAATAAGCAGCATTTTCTTTTAAATTAAACTTCTCAGAGAGGAAAATCCGCAGAGGAAAATATGGATTAAGTGGTGTTAATTTAAAATAAACTCAATGTAAAGAGTAGAAATATCTGCTCTTTCAGTCCTCTGTGTTTATGGTAATTATATTTTAGATTAAATTGCTCAAAAACAGGGGAGAAGAAAGCACATGGAAAAAGAAAATACCAGAATTATTACAAATTCATACATAGTACAATCTTTTGGCTCTTGCTCAAGTACTGACATTGTTGTCAGTCTTCCTGTCTCTACCTTAATTGCTCTCTGATTCCATCCAAAATTAAGGATTCACTCTCTCCATGATCCCACTGGTCTGAAAGCAGCACCTTACTGAGAAATTGCAATTTTACAGCATATCCTGTAGACTTTTATTTCTTTAAATGTCTCCTATTTTTATACATGAGCAAATGATGAGTTCTTCATTGCATCCATCTGGCAGCTCAGCAAAGTGATTTCTTTACAGGTTTTGGATGAGGTAAACGTTGTTTGCCTAAAATGCTTTGTTACTCTTATGAGGAACACGTTGTTTTTCCCAGATTAAACTGATTTCAAGCAGCTTCTACACTTTGTGTGAAAATAAAGGGTGCAATTGCTGCAATTATCTCAGCCACTATGGGAAGGGTAAATAATGTCATTTTGACCTTTCTGATCAGCTCTCTAATATTTTTCAGTCAGGAATATTTATCTACAAAGCAGATTTGGGTGGGTTTTTTGATGTCTGTCTTAAATAACCATTTCAACCTTTATAATTTTTCCTAATTATGATCAGGCTGCAATTAACTAATTACAAACAATGCAGCCCTTTCAGGATAATTAAATTTGCAGTTATTCTCTTATTTGTTGGGTGGTTTTAGGATGTTTTCACAATGTGTTCTCTACTAATGTAGTGACGTCCCACTTTATATGCAAGAAGCTGTGGTGGAAATATTATGAAATTAATTTGTCTGCTCAATGATCAGTGAGTTCACTGAGGTTAAGGTAACACAAGCTTGAGAAGGCAAAAAGTTGGGCTAGAATTGGAGACAGCCTAGAGGAGCAGAGCTCTGGAGACCACAGGATAAGCTGAACCTGCAGGAGAGAAGGGAAGGGGAGCAAAGGGGGTTAAACAATTCTACTGAGATAATATCTTGTATTTCTGTAGTGCTTTACTCCCACAAGCCACTAAATGGTTTGCAAACTCTAAAGGAACAAACCCAGAAAGCTTCTGAGAACAGAGTTACTGTTCCACATGTGATGAAACCAGGGAGCAGAGAGGCCACTGAGCATTCCAGCTCTTGGGCATCACCACCATCCTGAACCATCCAAAGGGAATCCAGATCCTCCTTATGCACCCAAGCACCTTCCACCCTGCACGGAGCAGTCAGAGCAAACAGCTCCTTTGTCCTACTGCCAGGGCAGCCCTGGCAGCCCTGGCATCAGTGCCAGGAATCCTCTGCCACCCTCCAGGCTCTTCTCTGGCTGAGGAGGGGTAAAGGCAGACTCAAAACTGCAGAGCAGAATCAGAGTTGGTTAAAACTTTGTTGTAACAATGCCAAGGTCATGGGTTCAATCCCCTGTGTGGGCCATTGACTTAAGAGTTGGACTCGATGATCCTTGTGGGTCCCTTCCAACTCAGAATAGTCTGTGATCCTGTGAAAGGCAAGACCTGGGCAGCAGCTCTTGGAAAGTAACACCTGTTACTCATTTTAATCACAATTAGAGACTCCACAGCTCAAACCTGTAAGGATCACATTCAAATGAAGATGTACAAAATCATACAGTCACCTAATTGTTCTTGCTCAGGAAAAAAATACCGTGGAAAAAAATTCCCAAAGAATCTACCTCAATAATCATGAGTCAGAGTTTAGAGCAAACACTGACAGCAGCAACCCCAGGTGTGGAACTTACACAGAGAAAACAACAATATACACAAAAATCCATTTGTTGCAATTGTATCCTGCACAAAAGTCATCTCAGTTTAACCCCAAAGGAGTGAGGGTTTATGATGTTTTGAAGCACCATCCTCAATGCTTAAAAATAGCCATTTCTTTGGTGCCAAAATAATTTTGATTTGAAACTTGCACAAAGTCAAAACATGGATTCTAACACCAACATTTAACATTTATCAATGAGCTATATGGAAATTATTTGATTCTCCTCTTCCATATTCTATCCCAGCAGCTGCTAAACTGATACCAGCAGCAAACCAGGAAAAAACAGTAGGAATTACTCTGAGCTATGAATTTCAGTGAGTGCCACGATTAAAGAGGGAAATGCTCCTTCTCTCACTAATAACAAATGCTGCAGGCAACTGTAGTTATAATTAATAGAAAATATTGTTATGTAAATCCAACTAATTGCCTTAATTGCCTCTGCACTACTTATGTTCTGTATTTGTATCAATTAATAGTACTTTTCCCACAGTAATTGCTGCTCTAGATGGTTGCACCAGACAGACAAACAGACAAAACCTGCTTTGATTGAAGATGCTCAACGTGACTGTCAGAACCAGCTCCCTTCTTAACTAATCTGGGAAATAAGTTTTGCTGTCTGAAGATGGGGGAAAAATGATATAAAATTTGTTCTGTGAAACTCTTATTTCAGCCCTTAGAATGGACACCTGTAGAATTTTTTTCTCCCCTTCCAGAGTTATAAACTTACACCAATTTTTAAAATTTCCTTGAAAAATGCCAAAGACCACAAAGAGGGAGATGCCCAGGGATACTGTTGGTACACAGAGATCTGTGTGAATACTTTCTCCACCCATTCCTGGCTAAGTTCTTTAATTTTCAGGGCTGTGCTCACATTCATCTTAGTGAAACCATTTTATGAAAATACCTGTCCTAAGGAAATCAAGGCAGGGAAATCAAAAGGAGAACAGGGACGGGAGTGACCACCCCAGGCTCACTTGGGAGCTGCTGCCTGAAGAGCTGAAAGAGCATATTTTGACTAGTTGAAAAAGCCACATAACCAATGAAAACAAACAAACCTCCAAGCTGGGAGATTCATAAGGCATAAAAAGGTAATATCTCCATCACATCTGCCCAATTGAGGCAGAAGAAAAGGGGAGAAGGGTCAGTCCCATTTCCAGGTGCAGCACGTGCCTGTAGCCCTACCAAAGTCAGCAGCTGAGAAAGCACCAGCACATTAAATTTACATTCTTACATTCCTGGAGCTGAAAGTCACTACAATTGGAGCAGTTTGGACACAAGATTGAAATCTTCTTACTGGACTGTGGTTTCCCTTACGGATCCCAGCCCAGAAATGGCAGCAGAGTTGATGCACAAAACACACCTGCTCGATTACGGATTGAGATTTGCTATTTAGACACAGTTAAACACAGGCTAAAGCTGAAGCCCGGGGTATTCCCAGCTAAAGGGATTTCTCTGAGATACAAAAGTAGAAACTGCATGTTGTATAAACAAAATGCAGACTGAAGAGTTTGCACCTGGGCCTGAGGCTTGTTTAGGGGAAAGCCAGGACTAAAGAACCTAAAAATTAAATATCCATACCAATAGAGCACTATAATAAATCCAGTATCAAACTGATGTTCACGACTTGAGTTCTTACATGAACTGCTTTTAAATGGATAAACACAAGAGGCACAAAATCCTCCATTATCCATTAAAGGCTTTTAGTGCTTTATTATTTTTGTGTCTATAATTCACTTCTGATTAGCTGGGTGGTTAAACAGCCATTGCCAAGTGCTGCTCAAGTGCATGAATTTCTTTTCCAAGTGCAGCAGTGGCATTTCAATGTACTCAGTGGCATCTCCTCAGGTGCTATGGCAATGCCTGCAGTGTATAAATGAATTGTGATTTGCTTTTTTTAACCATGTTCTCATCTGAATTCTCATCTAGACATGACATGTTAGAATTTTGGACTGCTTAGCGAAGCTCCCCTGCCAGGGGAGGATGACAATGCAGGCCCAGGTGGTTCACAGGGAGGTGAGAGAGGAGGACGTGGAGGGGAGGAAGGACACCCATTGTGACCCAGCCCTGTGTGCTCATGACCCAACAGGGCAGGTGCTAATGAAGCATTTCCATGCAACGCTCCAGATCCCAACATTTAAATTCCATGAGCTTCCCTCAGGCTTAATTTGTCCCTGCAGGACAGAAACCTTCAACAGCCATGAGAGAGACTGCAAATACAAGCAGCCAACTCCACTAACCTTGGAGAGGCATCAGCTGCAATTTCCCTTCTCATTTGTCCTTGATCATCCCAACTCCCCCAGAGTTCTTGGCCTCACATCCAGAGCTGCCACTTTGAAAAGCTAAACCCTCATCTTTTAGATGAACTCTATTTGTCAAATAAGTCAGATTTTTCTAAAATACTAAACATTTTCTACTTAATCCCCAAATCATGGAAATCAATAAAATCTCTCCTCTATTTGAGTTGCCTGTGTGAGGTGTGCCTGGGGCTGGGGAAATGGGGAATATTTGATGATTATTGCCAACATGCAGCACCCAAAACAGTCATGGGAGGTTTGGAAGACAAACCTCATCACTGCAGTGCAGTTTGGTGGATTGCTGGGACAAAACCTCCCTGGAGAACGATCCCAGGGGTTCCAGTGGGGAAGGGAGCAGGGCAGGGAACATCTCTATTGGAAACAGGCTTTTCTCCAAGCCCATGACTAAACTGTGCATTAATCCTGGGAAATGGGTTAAAGCTCATCAGTTCTGCTCTCGCACAAAGAGCTGCTCTGGAGAGTCAGCAGCAGCTGAACTGAACTCCAGGCATGGAGCAGAGTCTGGGTTTGTTCAGTCACTTCACTTCACCATGGAAGAGGTTGGAAAGCTTGCAAAAGAGACCATCCTTTCATTTTCTATGTGTCCAACTATGAAAATTCAAAGGGACTGTTCCAGCCTGGTACTTCAGGTGCTGCTGGAATACAAATAATTAGGGACATTCAATTTATTTTTAAAAACTGTCAATGCTCTCCAAAGAGCAGATACCAAACTTGTGAATACTGACATATAGGCCATTCCCAATAATCAAATATTCATGACATATTCATTCTGTGCCATTTATCACACAGGATGGCACACCTGAGCATGGAGCACAACCTGGGCAGCTTCAGGCTTGGCTCATTTCAAAAAACCATTAACAAAAATAAAAAAAAAAAAAAAAAAAAAAAGAAAGAAAAAAAAAGTTGTTTTCTTTCTGAACATTTCTCTGGAGTTTTCATCTTCATGTGTTCAAGGTCGTATCACTTAAACACTCCATACTACCAGAGTTATTCTGTCTTGGAAAAGCAGCTTATTTAGGGAACAGTTTGATTTCATAACATATTCAAATAGCATGGGACGTGCTTTCAGAATCACTTGTGCCTAAATCCAAAGCTTTGGAAATAAAAATATTGCTGTATTGTGCTTCACTTAATACTGAAAATCCCATGATCCCATTTTCTCTGCCACCATGGCAGGATAAAAGAATTCTTATTGCCAAACATTCTTTCCTGAGCAGCCTATTAAAGTGCAATTTTCAGCAAATAGTTCTGTGTCCCCAGAGTGGATCACAACTTCTTTGTGTCACTTTGAGTTTCAGGAAACAGAATTTGCGGGGAAAAATGTTCCTAAAGGCTCTTTTTAGCATTCCCTGACTAATGGCAGATCAATGTAAACTGAGCACAATTCACTAATTGGCCGTGAGCAACAAGAACAAACAAGGGGAGATGGAGCAGCATTGGAGGAGAGTTAGAGTAGATTTAGGCCTTTGTTAAAATATGGGATAGTTGTGAGTTTGGAAAATGAGTCTGAGGAACCAAAGCAAACCTTTAACTGGAAAAAACCCTGCAGCTCTTTACAGTGGTGTATGGGAGGTCATTTCTGAACAGACACACTCAAGGCAAGGTTCAGACCAGGCACCTCAGGAAAATCAGGTGACAACTGAGCACATTGTCCACATTATATTAACAAATTTAGTTGAAATGAATGGAATGGGGAAAGGGGTGGGAGATAACCTGACTCAAATACAAATTCAGAAAGTGTTTTAGTGACTCCAGGTTGAATCCTCAAATGGCTCTAGCCCTGAATTCTCTTTTCTAGGCAGCCAAGCTCCTCTCCAAAACCATAGAAGGATGTCCAGGGAATGCTTTCTAAGAACCTCATTGAGTGCTCCAAGTCACTTGACCTCCACCATTCCAGCTGCACCTGAGCTGAGCCAGAGCATTCCCAGGCCCTGGGATGCTCCCTCAGCCACGCTGTTGCACCAAGGAAAATATTTATTCCCTTAATAGCCATCACTCTCAGTGGCAGTAATTGTGCTGCCACGATTCCATTCTGTTAGTAAATTGTGCATTGACTTAATTAAGACAATACACTTTACTCTGAGTTCTGCTTCAAGTGGCATTTTAGGTAAAAAGCAGAATGCAATAACTCCCCTTGCTGAGGGAGCAGCAGTTCCATGAGGAAAGGGCTGTTTTTCTGAGCTGGGCTGGGCAGTTTTACTCTGCTCTCACTGACATCATTGGGTACCACTTGGTGTAGAACAGCAGAATGACAAAATAGCTGCTATTAAATGTTCAGAAATCATATTAACAGAAACCATAAATCACAGAAAAAGGAAGTTAAAGGAGACAAATATGTACACAGAGAATCTCTGCTTTTACCTGTTGTGACTGGTCATAACTCCCTCAGTAAAGTTCCTTTCAAAGTGATTCATTGTGGAGCAACAACTGCAAGTGTTACTGATGGTTTGAAGAGCAGGGGGCAAACATTCAGAGATTTTTCTCTTTTGGATTCATCATATTCTGCCTCTCTGACCCTCCATCTAAACAAAGATTGAATGGGAAACATTAATATAGAATTCTTTATACTGCAGACAGTAAAAAAAAATATCTTTTAAATTGTATTAGTGAAGTGTATACTCTGAAAAATTCAATTTGATGCATAGGGAAGTCCTTAACTAACTGCAAAAAAGATTCTCCCCTCAATTACATAGAAAAAATCATTATGGTCCAATAAAAGCCTAGCAAATATGAAGAGACCTTAGTTAAATGTCTACCAATATCTTTCAAAACACATTAAAACAGGTTAGTGAAGAATCAATACCTGCTGTTTCTCTTGCTTTCAGTTTATGGATGTTTAAAGCTTTTTTCACAATGATGACACCCTAAAGCAGTAACTTTTAATAAAGCACACACAGTGCCTCTCTTTGTACTTGAAAATGTCAGGGGCTGTTTATTTATCATTTCCAAGAAGTCCTATGATATTGAAAAAGTGCCATTTTATGATACTGACCCTCAAATACCAGAAAAATCTGGAGGAGGGGCAGGGCTGCTGATGGAGGTGCTGATGATTGCTCTCTCTCACACCTTCAGTGTCCAGTAGCTGCAAAACCCAATGACTCCAAAGAGGTAGAAGCAAAATCCTCCTCCTCAGCCATGGGTGGAGAGCAGGAAGGCAAAGATCTGCTCCAGCAGCCCTGCAAGTGTCCAAGGCCGGGTTGGACAGGGTTTGGAGCAACCTGAGCTACTGGAAGGTGTCCCTGCCCATGGCAGGGGGTGGCACTGAGTGGGCTTTAAGGTCCCTTCCAGCCCAAACCACCCTGTGATTCTGTGAAGGGCAATACAGAGCAGGGTGGATGTTCCTTGTCCATCAAGTGCCTTCACTGGGTGCAACTCCTGAGCTACTTTAGGAGACTGAACAACACAATGGTTATTTCTCTGACTAAACATGTCCTTTTGTGTGTCATTACAGAGAAAATCTGGCCAGAGCTCAACAGGCACAGATCAGAATCATCCCATAACCACATGGCATCCTTGCCTATATAAAGGCAGGGAATGGGAAGACAATTCAAGCACTGTGGTGAGAGGGGGCAGAAAAAAAATCCATTCTAGCTTTTATTTTAAACCTACTGAGTCCTGATCAAGGCAACATAAGCACTTGCTCTGCCACTTGACAAGGGAGACATCTGCTCTGTGCATGTGGCAGAGGCAGGCAAAGCCTTGCTGTCTGACAGCCCCAGCTCTCCCATCCATCATTCCATTCCTGTGCCACGCTCACTTATTCATTAGCATTCTGCCAAGCTCACCCACTAGAGCTCCACTTATGCAAAGAGTTTCTCATTTACCAAGTTTCAGCCCAAAATACCATTAGTGGAGATGAAGAAAATAACATTTCCATACAGAAACAATGAGCTGTACCTGTGACACCCATGGAGGAAAATTCACTTTGACAAGCTACTGCTTGAACTTCCTGAGCATCTTGTCATCCAGCCAGCAGAGCACTGTCTGCTTATTAACATGCTGCTGAAGGATGGTTTGTTGTTATTTTAGTTCAGAGCCTTATTTCAGGACCAATTTGTCTTATCATGCTGATGATAACAAAGACTACCAGGACATGCCCATTGCAGCTCTTTGAAATCCACTCATGAGAAACTTCAGAAACTTATTCAGTGTTTCACAGCAGCACTTTTTTTTTTAATTTCAGACTTGCTGCTTCTTTCCCCACACACATTCCAGTGTCAGTGTGATGTTAGTTATGAACCCCAAACTACAAATCTCTGCAAGCAGCAAAGATTAATACTAAATAGCACAGTTAAATAAATGTGTATAGTTTTTGACTAATTGACCCTTGTTTCTGTAGGTGCCACCTTTTACCTGCTCAAATCCCCTTTATTTATGCCAGCACTAAAAAGAGGGAAATCTGTTGCCTCTTACTCCCCCATAATGGAGGGAATTTCCTCAAGGTAAAAAGACTGCCAAGGAACCGTGAGAGACCCATCTGAGCTTGCACTGCCCATGAGAAATGGGCTGAGGATCCCAGAATAGGAAAGTTGCCTGACTTTTGGAGCCCTTGCATTGCAACAAGGGTTACCTCTTGCTCCATCTCTGGGAAACAGATGCTCTTCACATCCCCAAGGAGAGACCTGCACAGCCCTGAGCACCAAGGAACAGAGACAAGCTTTCATTTTGCTTCCTGATGCCTCAGTCTGACATGCCTGAAAGGAAGAACTGCGTTACATTCATGTTCTTTGCTTCAGACTCGGTGTGATTTCCACCAGAATGCCAATGAAGTGCTATTTTCAAGCATTCCATTAGAAGAGGAACATCCAAAGTTTATACCTCTCACCCATGTAAAACACACTGGGATGCCATTTGTCTGAGAGACAATCTGTAGAGAGGGAGAAATTCTTCCTAGTTCCTGTTTTGCAGGAAGGCAATCTCATTGCAGAGGCAGGAGTGCTCTGGGGGCTAATTATGCATTGCTGTCGCAGCTTTAATTACAGCAGCACAGCTTGGGTGAAGGCTCTGCCAGTGGTTGATGACACAACAGGATCTGCACTGGTGACAGCACGGCCTGGGAGGGGACATAGCACAAGTCAGAGCTGGGAGAAAAATCATTGGGCAGATATTACAAAGCAAACCCTGTTTATCTGAATATCTTCCAATAGAGAGCCTGGGATGTCAAATCATTGCTTTACATTTGGTTTGCTGCTTTACCTCAGAAACACGTCCTCTAATTCTGCATGGAATTGGACCCCTAAACCATCAAGTTCCTTGCTAGATAATTAAATCAGAGGTACAACTGTAACCAAAATTTGTAGGAAACACTCATTTGAACACTTGAAAAAGGAGCAGGGGAAAGGATTCATTTTGTAATTTAGGCACAGTGTGGACATCTGATCCAGGCTGAGCTGAAAGCCTGAATGGAAAGGGGATGAAAACGTGTTTTAATTCCATGGGAAGCTAAAAACTCTTAGCTGGAGGAGGGATGGAAGTGTACCTGGACCTCAATAGTTCTGTCAGAAGAGACAGAAATTCTCTCCTCTGCATTTCCCTCCACCTTGAAAAGGCCGTTTCTGGAGAGGAGGTTGTGTCTTGGCTCCACAGGAGATTAGCTCAAAGTTATAACTGTGCAGGTACTTCATTTATTTCTTTCAAACACAACCATTCAGAAAGGTAATAAAATCTGAGGCTTCTGAATATTTCAGCTGTTAAAGAGAAACTTCTGCCTAGAAGCTGAAAGCTTGTCTTGTTCACACATTTCAGCAGTGAGAACCAGCAATTTGATGTTTCAGCAAGTTGACTGCAAGAGCTTTTGATTTTGTTGTACTCTCCCAGAAAACGCCTGAGCTTAAAATGTCTTCTGGAGGTTAAAAAAGAAACTCACCTGTTTCCTCTCAAAAGCAAAACCTTGACTTTATTGCACTATGCTGAGAGAAGGAAAGTTCAGAAAGCTCCTGTGGGTCAAATGTCAGCTCTCTTTGGCTTTTCTCCTCCTGCTTGAAGTTCCCATGCAGGGATCAATATTTGCTGTAAAACCCAGGCCAGGGTAGGTGAGTTACAGATGGAGTTTCATTAATTGAATCCCTCTGTGTCCCTTCCTGCTTATTAGTTCAGATGAAATCTTAGAGGTTGGCTGAGCCTGGAGTTTTGTGTGTGTTGTTTCCAAGGCTCACAGAACTTTGTGTTCTCTGCAGAAATGACACTTCTAATTAGCAGAGCAAGTAATCATATTAATTGAGAAGATGCCTCCTAGCCATGTTTTTACAGTTGCTATTTGATGGCCCAGCTTGAGCAGTGTCAGAGACTACCAGAAAACTCCTCAGGGTTCAGAGGGGAAAAGCCTTGGACAGAGCACTCCATCAGCATCTGAGTGTCAAGAGATGGTCATTATTGCCCTGGAGATTTATTGCTCAGGTCAAAGCAAGATACTTTCTCTCTTCTCAAGCTTTTTCCTGGCAGTGCTTTTTGTCTCTGCCCTTCTCTCATGTTCTATTGCCCTCTCTGCTATTTTGCAGAGTGATTATGGACTCACACAGGGGACAAGGGAGCCCCTTTGGTCAATGGAAAGCCTGAAATTGGGGCAAGACATCCAGAAATGAGGCTAAAGGTGTTTGCCATCCTATGAAATTATTCTGCATTCTCCACAGGCACACAAACTCAGAGCTAAAAATAAAAGCCAGAGCCATTTGTTCTGCTTGCTCTGGTTCTGTGGCACAGATGTGATTGCTTTCAGGTGATAAAGAGCCTTTCTCTGACACAGCAGCTTTTATTTTTATTATTTCTATAAGCACAGCCCAGAGAAAACAACCAGTGAAAATGCAAGACAACAGGATTTTTAGAAGGCATTTCTACCAAAATCTAACTCAAACTTACACTTCTGAGGCACAACTTCAAGTACTTCTCAGGAAAATATTGCATACAACTAACACTTTAAATACCAGTTATCTCTTTGCAAAACCCTGGTACTGCTGCACTGAAAATCCAGGGTGAAGGGAACAGTCTGTCTTGTTTTCAGGCTCAGAAACAAGACTCCCCTTTATTTTTATAAATATGCAGGGAGATCTTCATGGAATGAAGGAACCTGGGGATTATTACCAGGGGAAAAGAGTGAGCCTTTCAAAACAAAGATTTTTGTTAAACTTGTGGGAACAGAATGCATAAAACACACGTTTAGGTGGACTTTTCTTCTGATTCCTTTTGGGCATTTCCTGCAATTACTCAAATGAATAAATCCCAGAAGTTATGAAAGGGCAGGTTTATTAACTGGCAGCACTCGAGTGCCCCTTTCCCCAGAATTTGAGTGCCCCTTTCCCCAATTTTTGAGTGCCCCTTTTCATAATTATTGAGTGCCTTTTTCCCCAAAATTTGAGGGCCCTTACCAAAAATTTGAGTGCCCCTCCCCAATTTTTCAGTGCTCCTTTCCCCAAAATTTGAGTTACTCTCCCCAATTTTTAGAGTGCCCCTTTCTCCAGTTTTTGAGTTTCCCTCCACCAAAATTTGAGTGCCCCTTTCCCAAAAATTTGAGTGCCCCTTCTCCAAAATTTGAGTGCCCCTTTTCTCCAATTTTTCAGTGCCCCTCCTGAGAACATTGAATCCTGGAACTTCCACCATGAGAATTGAACCACATTTCAAAGAATTCTTCTACCAAGTTATAATGAATGTCAAATTCTCCCAAGTATTTTTCTTTTCATATGAGAAAACTTTTTTTTTTAAACTCAAGGTTTACAGTTTGTTGCCATAATCACTTTATGGAGATACTGAAAACATGGAACTCTATAAAACAACCTTCAGAACCTCTACAAGGTCTTTTCTCCAAAGAGCATCTTTTACATAAGAAAAGTGAATTTTCTCTGTATTCATTCAAGTTGAGCAGGAACAGAAAACCAAGCACAGATGATGGTAAATAATCAACTCAAACTACACAGGCAAGACAATGCTCTATTACCTCACAATTCTCTCTGTAGGTTTATAATATAGAAGCACATTTATAAATACAACATTCACAGTGAAAGGGAAAAGAGAAGGGATTTCAACTTCATTACCAAGGCAGAGTGTTCTGTCACCCCCCTGCACCTTTCTGAGGGTTCTCCCTTCTCCAATCAGCATATTTAGATGTGTTTCTAGATGGGTTTCAGCTTTTCAGAAGGTGAAATAATTTATAATTCACTGGTGACTCCCATTGAATTGGTATCAATGCTGTTTATCTTGGGGGATTTTGGCAGAGCTTTATACCTACTAAAGTAAAATGTCAGCTAAAAGCATAAAAAGGAAGTTTATTTAAAATGTGAATGAAGTGCAACCCTGGAATGAAGCAGATTTAAGCCTAGAAACTTCCATGGTGCCCTGCTGATGTTGAAGAATAAACTTAGAGTGTATAATATCATGCATTTATTCTATAGGCAGATGCAAAATGTCAATTTTCAGGCACTTTTATACTGACATTCATAGTACTGAGAAGGGAAAAAAAAAAAAGCAGCAGCACAGAAGGAATTCTAATTTATGGTAAAATCCAGTGGAGTTATTTGAGTTGCACAGGAGGCTGGGGAGCAATAAAATGGACTTGCAACCACATTGTGTAATGAAGTCCATGGAGGCTGGGAGATGCTCAGAAAACTACATTAACATAAAAAAATTAATTAAGAAGGCAAGGCCTTATTTCCAGCAAAAACTTTCAGATTTGGGAATATACGTTATTTTGCATAATAAGAGTCAGCTCTTTTCAAAAGCTTCAATAGGAAGTAGAAAGGACCATCATGGATAAGAAGTTTACTTCTTTTTAGCCACCTAGAAAAGTGAGACATTAGGACCAAAAGCTGGGAATTGTATTTCCTAATGCCTTTTATAATTGCACAGGATCAGGGAAACTTATTTACAGTCATTGTAACAGTTCTGTGTTATTACACAAAACCAAGAAACAAATTGATTTCTAATCATCAGAGCAGGAAGGTTCTGGAACAACTTCCTGGCAAAGTCAGATCATAACATTTCATGAACATGATTATTTCATATGAGAGGGAAATAACTGGTTATAGAGACCATTGCCTTAGGTGCAGTGGGTCCAGGTTGTCTTCCTCCCACTCTGAGTCCAGTTTTCCCTTCTTATTAATTGAGCCGAGCCAATAACACAATGGAAGACCAAAAAAGAACAAAGGCAAATTTCACTGCACATACCCAAACCCACAAACCATCTGCATTTGTGAAACAGCCTCTCCAATGCCAGGAAAACCTGGAAACAGGAATCAAACTGAAACTCTACACACAAAACACAACCTGAGCAGCTCAAACAACATTCCCACCATGAACTGGAAAGTCTTGGAGCTCAACACACACAGTGGGATCTTGGTTTGGGGCATTATCAAGAGAAAGGCAAACTCTACAGACCTAAATGAGAAGAACCACAGGGCTTGCTGCATAATTTGGTTCCAGACAGCTTAGATATGCAATTATTTCTCCAACATAGCATTTTCTAGGCTCATTCTATTGCAATCCCATTATCCACACTGCAAAAAAATATATAAAAAAAGGAAGAGGACACAATAAGTGTTCCTCTCCTCCCTCAAACTCACAGTTCTTCCCCAGCAGCAGAGCACTGCCCTCTTCCATGAGGTGTGGGTGTGGAGAGGACAGCAGAGAGGCCCCAGCCCTGGGAAGCTGCTCAGGACATGCCCCAGGTGCCCCTGAAGCAGCACAGCTACTCCTCACTCCAGCCATCAGGAGCCAACCCTGCTGTGTTCCCCAAGCCACTCACAACACCTCCAGGTGACTTCATTAAGCAGACACCATTAATTAGCACTGTCAATAGCTGATGAAGACAACAGCATGCCCAGCTTTTAGCCCCAAAATTGTAAAGAAAAGCAAAGGGTCCCTTAGCCCTGACAGTTCTCACAGCCCCTTTTGTTTCCAGCCCATTAATCCCCCTCTCAGGTGAGGAGTTTAAGCACAAATTGGCAGTACTCTGACTGCAATAAAGCCTAAGGAAAAAAGAACTGTTTCTTTTTTTAAGTGTATAGATATGCCTTCAGCCATGCTTCAGAAGTGGTTTGGAATTCAATCCTAAGCCAGAAAGTGTAACAATACATCTTATTATTAAATGTGAAACACTGGGTTCTGCTGCCAAATAAATCTGCAGCAGCACAAAGTCCTCCAGGACTGTCTCCTGTTCCACCTCCGAGTTTTTCCCATCACTTGCTGCCCAAGGCCCAGTTCCTCAGTAGCTTTTCCCACCTCTCTCCTCCACCTCCTCCCTTCCAATCCTACTGTTCAGTTATTTGTTAAATCATTTTTGTCAAGATAATTGGACTTCCCTGAGCCTGATGCACCAATTTAAGGTGAAAGGCACATACTTACTTTCTCACCCAGAGCCACTGAACCAATTTCCCTCCTGGCAGTCTCCCTCTAATAAAAATATTTTTCTCTCTTTTTCCTTAAAAGCTCATAAATACCTCTTTGGTAGAGAAAACCTCTGACCTTTGGGTCTGGCTGCTGCATCTTTGTGAATGACAAAATGAACTCACCGGAGCAAGAGCCTTTGAAAGAGATGGATGTGGATTTAAACTCATTGGCCTCCAGCTCTCCCATCCCTGTTTTTCCTTCTGCAGAGCTTTGCCCTCTGCTCCCTTTCCTTGTGCCCAGAGCATTTTTGAGCAGAGGTGACAACTCCAGGAGCAAAAGTTCTTTTCTTCCTCTTAAACCCAAATATCTGTTGAAGACAATGTGTATTATTTCTGCTTCTTGCCTTTTGGGGGAATTTGTGGTCAATGTTCTGTTGTGCTTCCAGCCCCTTTCTCTGTGGATTCAGCTGGAAAATTCCACCCAGAAACGGCAAGCCAAGGTGTCTGGATGGAGTTTTTCCTTCCATGCCTGAGAGAAGGGGACCATGGGCACAACCAGCTGCCTGCAGGTGAGTTTGTGTGGCAGTTGCCTGGCAACTCACAGCAGGAAAGATTTGAAATCCAGCATTTGCAGCTCATTTTAGAGGAGTTGAAACCATGCCAGTTTTTATCTGTGGGAACAATGGAAAGGAGCTTCTTTGTAAGAACAGGAGGTGAGGAATATATCCAAAGCACGTGGCCAAAGGGAGCCCTAATGGGACTCACAAGTGCAGCAGAAGATGAAACTCAAACACCAACATGAACTCCCTGACATTTGAGTCCAGGTTCAGAATTCCCCAAGTCAAGCAAAGAAAAGATTGTTCAAATACCACATATGTTTTTTAATTAAAAAGACCAGAGGAGGAAAAGGGCTTTGATAAGATAAGGTGGATTGTGACAAGGACAGGTCTGAGTGGACTCTGTTCCAGGCAGCAAATTAGTGCAAAACACTCCAAAAGGCCATTTAGAATCATCAGCTGAGGATGGACCAAGCTGGAGGTGCTAAATATTTTCAGCAATAATATTTTAAATAAAAATTCAATTTCTGAAAACTGCAACACTGAAACCAAAATATGGTATTTTTTTTTGTTTGGTTTGTATTTTTGAGTACTGGAGGAAAAAACCACCACCAACACACAAAAAGGAATAGAATAAATGAAAGGTTTCATTTTAACCCAACTCACTATATTCCTCTTTGCTGAATTGATCTGGACAGATTTGCTTTCAATCCACTTTAATTGAAAATATAAAAATGAAATATTACATTTTTTTCCCTCATAAATAATTCCAATTTGATGGTCTGCAAAAGCCTGGAAGGTTTCAGCTTTTCTTGTTTCAGCTGTGTACAAACCAAATATTTCTATGATGTAAATGTCAAGTTTCATTTAAAATAAAATCTATCCTGAAGAGCTGCAAAACCAGTACAAAAAATATCAAAGCAGCAGACTCATGCTTTAGGTATTTTTTAACTCAAGGCTGACTTTGGCCTGAATTTTAAAATGCAGATTCCAGGTGTTGTTGGGATGCCAGGATTATATTGCAGTGGCTGAGTCTCCAGGTGGAATCAGGAGGTTCCACACACACTTTATGTCATTGGAAGGTGAAAAACCCCAACCTGCTCAGAGGTGCTTTTGCTCCCCAATAAGTGCAGAATTCCAGGAAAAAAATATTTTTAAAATGGAAAGAGGTCATGGTGTCACACATTTAGTTCACTATTGATGAACCACGTGAAGATTCAAATCCTAATCTATCCCAAAATATCGCTTTTTCTTCACCTGAGGACTTCAGTCTTTGGGATTTGAGATGCCCAAGACAGCTCTTTAATTTCAACAGGTTTAGTTCTCCATCCTTAATTTAAGATGGATGGATGGATGGATGGATGGATAGATAGATAGATAGATAGAGATAGATAGATAGATAGATAGATAGATAGATAGATAGATAGATAGATAGATAGAT
>JAWWLZ010000810.1:0-10007 GCA_035041345.1 Poliocrania exsul | reverse complement strand
GGGGGGGTCTCCCTTTGCATTGACGTGGAGGTTTATTAATAATTGCAAAGCCTCTTTTGGGGCAAATTTGAATAATTTTGTGCATTTTAATGACTTCATTGATTTGCTCTAGTGCTTTTTAAATAAATCCCTTTCCAAGCAGAGATTTTCCATCTTCAGGGTGAATCTCCTCTTGCTGCAGCCACAACTTTCATACTTTGCTTCTATTACAGGAAATACTTTATTTTAAGAAACAAGATAAAATTAAGGATGGGCAGAAAATGCCCTGGCTTTGGTTTAGCTGATCTTCCTCATTTTAAGCTTGGCTTTGCAACCTCCAACTTAGGCTGGTTTAAGGTTGAGACTCTCCAGACTTGGGCTCATGTAAAAGAGGATTAATCCATCCTGGAACTGAGCTATCCATGGGGTTTTTTCATGGAACACTTGAGACTCTGTGGTTGGTGAGTGAGGTCCCAAAGGTCTGGTATCACACTGTGACATTGTGGCCACCAAATCAAGAAAAAAGCCACTGCTTGGGTGCTTAATCTGCTAAATTATTTAGATTGATGAAGCTTTTTTTGCTATTTGGTTAAAATGCAGCTGGTTCTGTAACATTTAAACCTTGTTTTTCTAGAAATGCTTTTTATGCTTGATGGATTTTAAGTTAATTACGGGAATTTCTTAGGAAGCCACTCTGTGGTTTGTCACACTTAGGTGTGAGCACCTATTTATGTGGGGAAGCTCAGCTGGGATGTGTTTTCTGAGCCCAGGGAGGCTCTGCTGCCTTTAGACCTTTATTAAGGTGGTTGAGGAGCACAGGAAGGTCTCATGTGACCACCACAGAATCCAGTGCTGAATTGGCTGATATTTAATTAGTTCTGCTTCTTCTGGATAATAAATGGGGAGACGGGAGTTGAGGGGAGTGACCTCCCTTTTGCCTGGGACAGTTTTCCCTCTGGTCACTCTCCATTCCCAGCAGTTTTATCATGGCTGGCACAGCTGGGAGTGGAGATTCCAACCTCTCTGCAGGGTGAGGGTGGGACCTCCTTTCCTTCATTCCCCACCACTGGCACTGGGAGGGAATAAAGTGCTGGTGGAAGCAGCTGGAATGGGTTTAGGACAACAGTGTGGGGTTCCCTCAGCTGTGCAGCCTCCTCTGCTTTCTGTTCTTCAAACCCCTGAACTCCTTAGTCTACAAGATCTAAAAAAAGGGCAAGAATTCTTATTGCTGGGGAAAGGCTGAACCCATCTGGCCAAAACAGGCTGTGGGTTGTGTTAAAAAAAATTAGATCTGTTTTGACACTTTCTCTGAGTCACTGAATATTGATGATGTGTTTATTGAAATGATGAATTTGCAATAATAATAATCATAATCATCTCAACTTCCAGATCTGAGCAAAACCCTTTAGAGCTTTCCTGCTTTAATTCAGTGATGCTGGGGTGGATTTGGGGTTGGGCCTCACCTTGGGTGTGCTTGGGAAGTGGGCAGCAGCAGCTGGAGTAAAGTAGCTCATCCTTGTTCCTTTTCCAAGGAGCTGGAAGCAGGACAGGGGCTGTTTGAGTGCCTTTCCCTGCCAGGTGTGACCCCAGTGCTTGACAGGGGTCCTGAATCCTCTGTGCCTCTTGTTGCCTCTCCTGCTCCTGTGAGGGGTGCCCACCACCAATCCCTCCTCCCTCCATCCCTGTATCCTCCTGTTGGATGAGCTGTGCGCTCCTGGTGCCCAGAATTTGCCCCCGTGGCCCTGGCAAGGAATGTGTGGGCAGGTGGGAAGCAGTGGAGTCCAGGAGAACACCCTGCTGGGTCTGGGATGCAAACCTGAGAGGTGGTGAGATCATCCCACCACCTCCTGCCTTGGCAGAGGGGCTTCCTCGGGAATATTTCGAGGAAATTACATCAGAAAAGCTCTTTATTGCCTAAGAGAGAACCTGCTCTGGGACCTCTTCCCTGAATAATTTTAATCTTAAATCCTGATCCATAGTTTATCCTGAATATCCTATCCCACCCCAGCTTGGAGCTCCACAGCCTCTGTTTCCCTCTGCACAGACTGAGGCCAGGAAATATTAAAATGCTGAAGAAAACACAAATATCTGGACCTGTATGTGACAAAGGCAAATACTTTTAAGTTCTCAGTCTTTATCTCCTTGTGTTATCAATGCAACCACACAAGAAAGGAGCATTTAGCAGAGTTGTCTGGGCTTTGTTGCTGGGGCTCTTTTCTCTTTAGATTCCCTTTACATCCATTTCTCTCCTCACAGCCTCTATTTCCTTAAGGTTTTATTTTAGCTCTATGGCTATCCAGATTTTTCTTCCTCCCCTCCCCAGGGCATATCTGTTTGTTTGGATGACTAACTCACTTTTCCTGGAGAAATCTGAATTTCTAAGTTGCTGATCCAAGTCTCTCCAAGGAGAAGTTGTTGTCCATCTGTTTGTTCCCTGCTGAGCCTGTGCTGGGAGCTGCAAAGAGGATTCATGGGTGGGAAGCAGGAATGGAAGTTGGGCCAGGCAGGAGCAGCAGGAACAGCCTCCTGCCTTGTTTTCCATGTTCCTGTCAGTATTCCTGTCTCCTGAAGGAGGATTCCCCTTGGCTGGATGGATTTGGTCACTTTGCACACCCAGGGAACTTTCTGAAAAAGAATCTTCTGATTTCTCCCCATGTTCCATCCCCTGAGCCTGGTTGGCCTCATCCCAAAGCTCCCCCTTAAACCTGGAGTTAATAAACACCTTTCTGCAAGTTCTTCAGGAATAACTTGAGCCAAGCCAGGAGAGGTTTTTGCACAAGGAAGGGCTGAAGTTTTGTGCAGGATTTGAGCAAAAGGTGAACTCAGCTGCCATAACTTGGTGTGTCATTCCAGGAACCAGACCAAAAGTGCTGCATGTTTGGCTGAGCAGACACGGTGGTGGTGGCTGCAGAGATGACATTTATTATTGAATGACTCAACTGCTGGGTATAAAAAGCTGTCTGAGGTTCACCTGTGCCACCACCATCCCAGTGGGGCTTCTTATTTGTGGTGCTTCATCCAGCTGTGCCCTTGCATGGAGAGCTGGGTTGGGTGGTGAGGGTTTGGTAGTTGGGTGACTTCCATGAGGAGCTGCCAGAATCTTCCCCCATGGAGCCAATGCCAAAAAAGGGTTAAGGTGGAGCCAATGCCAGCAGGTGCCAAGGTGGACCTGCTGCTGGCCAAGGCTGAACCCATCAGTGAACTGGGGTAGGTTTGAAAAGGATGGGGAGAAATGATGGAAAGAGGAGTGGGAACATGTGGGTGAACAGCCCTGCAGAGCCCAGGGAGGGGCAGGAGCTGCTCCAGGCTCTGGAGCTGAGATTCCTGAGATCCCGTGGTGGGGTCCATGGGGGAGCAGAGACCCTACACAAGAGCAGGGGGATGCCTGAAGGAACCTGGGATTCAGTGGGAACACTCTGGGAGCACCTTCCTGCAGGACCCTTGGGAAGAGGAGCCCACACCACCCCAGGGCTGAGGATGAGGAGCCCAAACCCTGAGGAGAAGGAGCAGCAGAGACAGCGAGGGATGAGCTGACTGCACATCCCACTCCCTGTCCCTGCTGTCAGGAGTGAAGCTGGTCCTGGAAGGAGGAAGGCAGGGGAGATGGTCCCGGTGGGAGGAGGAGGAAGGCGGGGGGAGATGGTCCCAGTGGGAGGAGGAGGAAGGCGGGGGGAGATGGTCCTGGTGGGAGCAGGAAGGCAGGGGATGGGTGGGAAGATGTTTTTAAGATGAAGTTTAATTTCTCATGACTCTCCTCTGATCCGTGCGTTACAAATCTCCCCGAGTGGAGCCTCTTTGCCCGTGCCAGTGACAGCTGAGTGACCCCTCTGTGTCCTTCTCCCAACCCACAAACCTTCCCATGGATTTCCTCCCCCGTGCCCAGCCCAGGAGGGCAGAGCTGGAGTGGCTTTGGTGCTCACCTCACCACTCAAACCCATCTCTTGCATTCTCTAACTAATTAATTAGAGCGCTAAATGCATTTGGGAACCGTTGGCGCTCGGGGCAGCCCCGCGTGCCCCTCCGCGTTGCGGGGATGCTGCGGGAGGCAGGGACAGCAGATGGCAATGTGGTGCTGCCAACCGAGCCACAGCTCCGGGAAACGCTGGGCTGGGCCCCCCCAGTGCCCGCAGAGCTCCCGGGAGGGACCTGCCCCTGGGGCTGCCCTTGGCTGGTGGGGTGGGCACAGAGAGGGGCTCTGGAGTGGCATTGGGACCGTGGGGTGGGGTTTCCACAATAATTAGTTGTGCTCTGGCTGAGAAGCTGCCCAGGCTCGGGGGATTGGGCTGCTTTGTCCCTCATCCTGGCATTTTTCTCTGCTTGTTGCTCATGGCACAGCTGCTCCTGGGCACATGGAGACCCCTCTTTGGGTTGGAGGCTCCTTCCCCAGGGATGGTCTGACCCCCAAAATCCCAGTGCCAGGGCTCTGTGCCAGCCCTGTCTGTGCCCCCTCCTGCTCCTGTCCCATGGGCACCACTTGTCCATCCACCTCAATAATCCCCTGGAAGGAAGAAGTCATAATGAGAGAGGATTAAAATTGGGTATCCATGGATTTTCCCGGACTTTGGGAATCCTTTTGGATGAATTGGTTGTTAATGTACAAATTTATCCCATTTCTGATGTGAATTCTTTCCATACCCTGCCCAGTTTCACATGCAGGAATAACAACCTGAGATGGGTAAAATTTGGCTTTTGGGCTGGCCTGTGGCCCTCCAAGAGCTCTGCAGTTGATTCCTACTATTTCACACAAGCAGAAAATGATATTTCTTTCAAAAATACCTTTTCTCCAGGCTGCTCTTCTTAGGAGTGTGCACTGCAAAGATCCCTTAAACACTGTCAGTTCCTCTCACACCACTCTGAGCTATTTCAGAACAGCAATAATTGGGGTTTTTTTCATTGGGAAACTCCAGGTAATGTTCTCTGCAATGCTCTGAAGCAGAGGGGACTAAGAGGAGATGAGCAGCTTGGGTTGGATTCAGTGCAGCTTAATGGAAGTAGCCTTGAAAGTCCAACAGTTTAAAGCTGATTTTCACCCAGTTTATATGGAGGAAAGAACAAATCCCATCTTGTCAGGACACCCAAATGAGGAGCACCAGCAAAATGACTCATTATGAGGCAGAACATAAATAGTGTCAGCTTGGAAGGGAAGACAAGAGTGTTGTTAAGCCCACTGAGGGAAGGATGAAGTGCAGAACAGGCTGAAGGCAACTGGGAGGTCACTGGAGCTGAGCCAGGTCTGAAGAACCTGGGCACAACTGTGACCTTTAGCCAAAGACCATTGACAAGGGAGATGAGTTTCCTTCATCCCTCAGGTGGTGGCTTTACAGGATTTAATCCCTGGCTTGCAAAGGTCAGGCAGTTTTAGGGGGGAGAGGGTGGTTTGTGTCACAAAAATCCATAAAAACTGAATTTTGGTGATGAGCTGTAACTCTGCTCTCCAGGATTCCTAGAAAATTCCATCTGGGCTTTGAAGTGAGAGCTTCCTGTCCAGGGGAGAGTCCCCCCAACCCTTTGCTTTGGCCAGGAGGGGTGGCTGGTGGAGCTGACACAACAAGGCTTGGCTGGGAGCAGATCGTGGAGGTTGGAAACACCTCGGGAGGTTCTTGGGCCACCACCCAACCAGGTCAGGGCCAGCTTTGAAGCTTCATTGGGGTGTTGTGGTGTCACCCACAGAAAGCTGATTTAAATAACAGAAGAAGGGGTGAAGGGTCTCTTCTCCCAGGTGACAAGTGACAGGAGGAGAGGGAACAGCCTCAGGTTGTGCCAGGGCAGGTTTAGGTTGGATATTGGGGAAACCTCTCAGGTTCTCTGTTCCTTATGGGATTTATCCCTGATTCCACAGGATCCTTCCCTGCCTTGAACACTGATTTTTGCAGGCTTAAGGAACACTCAGAGAGGAGGAATTTGGCTCTGGATCCAACCCAGGCCATGGGCAGGAGGAAACCTCCAGAGGCTCCAAGGCTTTGCCAAATCCTGACTCTCCTCCCTGGATTGGACCTGGTAGGTTGGGACAGCACAGCTTTAACTTCCAGCTGAATAACAACACTGGAACAGAATCCCAAGCTGTTAAAGCAGCAATCAGAGTTCCAAACAGCCATGGCTCAGCCTCTCTGGTGTTTGCAGAGAAATATTCCCATTCCTTTGTCACTGTTGTTATCCAGGTTTACCTCCACTCAATTGGTTGTAATTGGCTCAGTCACTTTAAGGGAAGTAACTCAGAAAGGGAAGTGCCTGAATATATTTTTGTTTTCAGAGGTTCATAAAACCTTCCTAAAAGTAAGGAAAAAAAATCCAAATTATGATCTGCTGTTCCCAACAGAGACTAAATCCATCTGCAGTGTAATTAGAGTTACAGCATCTCTTGGCAGCCACCAAGAGCAATCAAGAAGGAAAACTAAAAACATCTCAGGCACTGGGAAGTTGTTTTGAAACTGAAATAAAGCACTTGAGCAAAAAAAAAGGAACTTCAGCTAAAAAGGAGGTTTAGGGACAAATGGTTATAGTCACATCTCTGATTTATTCTGAGTAAACAAGTTATGATTGGAAATTCAGGAATGTCAACAACTCCACTATTTAAAGTGAAGGCACAGGCAGCAATATTGGGAATTGTAGGAATTCAGTGCAGATAACCCTGAGGTTTCAGCATGTTAAACTTTGATAGCCAAAGTAATTTTCCTTCTTTTTTTTCCTTATTGCTTCTGGAATTCCTGTTTCCTTGTTCTTCTCCTGCTCCCTCTTCTCCCCATGTGCTGTTTCATCTTGGCCAAGTTTTCTCCTGTTTTAAGGTTCTACCATTTCAACAACTCCAGGGATCTTCTCCCAGGTTCTTGCTCTGCTGATGTTCCCATGACCTGTCCTCCTCCTGCCTGTTGTCTCCAGGTTGGCTGTGTTGGGGGGGGGGTCACAGTCCTGATGGGTCTGAAATTCCAGAGTTGTTCTGGATCCCAAGAGTCAGCCTTGATGTCCAGGAGCCTCTCCCAGGAGGCACATCCAGGGGAGGGTGGGATTGGCTGGAGGAGAAGCTGCTCCTTCTCCCTTTGTGCAGGGGGCAAAAGTCTTTTGGTGACCTTGGAAAATGTTTGAGCCATGAACTGTCTCAGTCTCTGCCACCCACAGCACCTGAGGCTTCACAGCAACTTTTAAACATAATTCATGGGACTCACATTCCAGATGGTGGATTTGCACATATAATTCATAGAGAAGACCTTCCACATAGTCTAAATCAAGGCTAAAGAAGTTTATTGTCACTGCCTGACCCTTTATCTGAACTCCTGGTGCACCATCTGGGTGCAGCTGCCCATAAAAATCCAGAGAAATGCTACAAAATTCTCCTCAAAGAAACCACCCTGGTGTCATTTTATGCCTCTTAGATCTGTGATTCAGGTGATAAATACTTGGCAAGAGGGTTTTGAAAGGGTTTGGTGGCTTGGTATGAGCTGGTTGGTTAAATGAGTGTCTTCTCTTTGCCAGATAAACCTTAAGGGTGATTTATCTCCTCTGGATTAGCAGGGATGTGATTCCTGCTGTGTGTCCAGATCACAAAATACACTGTTGGAATGGCCAGACTTGCAAATTTGGTTCATTTGGTGTTGCAGGATTGAGGCACTGCTCAGAAATCAATCTGGCAAACCCAATTTGATTTTTTCCTCTGACTCTTTGAATGCCCAAAGAGCCACATCAAGGCTTGGAGGCCTCAGCCCCACTTGGATCAAAGGTTGAGTCTCATTCCAGTTGCATCAGGACCAACTTTGCCTCTCCCTGGAGCAGTTTTTGGGCACCATCTCCTCCCTGCTTGCCCAGGAATGCTCAGGGGAAGAGGAATAAAGGACATTTTATGGTGCTCACAGTGCAGGGCCAGAGCAATCTTAGCAATGAGGCAAAAACCTCACACTGAAGTGTTATGTGCATGTTTAATCCCTAATTAATAATTAGGCAGGGATCCTGCAGACAGACCTGCAGGGGTTTGCTCCAACAGTTCAGGTGCAAAGGCAGTACCTGAGTTGGTGCATTTTGCCCAGTTTGCTGCTCAACAAACCATCCTCTGCATGAGCAGCCCAATTTCTCTGGTTTATCATCCTCTTGCTAAAAATTACCTTTATCCTTGGGCACATTTTCCCCCCACCACTTTCTCCAGGGCTCTGACTAAACTTCCAGGGGGTTTCTCTTGCTTGGAAACCTGGAAAACTCCCCAGAATCTCTGCAGGAAAAGGCCACACAATGCTCTGTGTGCGGAATTGAAACAGCCCAAGCCCAGTTTTGCTCTCACAGTTTTGGTTGCAAATAAATAAATAAATAAAATACTTTTCTTTACCCTTCCCTGGGGCCCAGCAGGGCGAGATCCTGCATTAATTTTCCATGAGAGATGAGTTGAAGGTGCCACTTGTGTAAAGAAGGAGCATTTTCTAGAGCTGCACTGGGCAATGTGTTTCTTCCTGTTGTTTTGCCTCAGATTTTACAGGCATGAGATAAAATGGAATTAATCCTTGGTAAAAGATGACCTTTGGAGCAGGTTCCCTGCTGGGTGTTGTAATTATTGGAGCAGGTATTCACAGCTGGAGACCCCTGAGGGATTGATTTGCTCTGAGTGTATCAAAGAGAGAGGATCAAATAAACCCTCCTTGAAGTCAGGGCCACCCCTGGAAAAGGAACAGGGGAAATATCCATGTGGAAACCCCATTGCTCCCCAGGGAATCTGCTGGGAAATGCCTCCTACTCCTGATGTTGTAGTGGTGCAAACTTTGTTAGTGTGGGAAGGTGGGAGGTTTGTTTGGATGGGTCTTTTTATTAAAAATGCTTTTAATTTCTTTAAAGGGAATGGATTTCAACTGAAAAAGGAATTCCTGGCTGGGAGGGTGGGCAGGCCCTGGCACAGGTGCCCAGAGGAGCTGTGGCTGCCCCAGCCCTGGGAGAGTCCAAGGAGCACCCTGGGACAGTGGGAGATGTCCCTGCCCATGGCATGAGGTGGAATGGGATGGTCTTCAAGGTCCTTCCAACCCAAACCATTCTGTGATTAAGCAAAACACCAACTGAGAGATGTGTCACCAAAGAGCAGGGAGATGTCAGAGCACACCTGGGGCTAAACCAGCCCAGACATTTGGGTGGGAGGATCCCCTCAGCCTGTTCTTCCCCCTGGGTGGGGGAGGCTCACCTGGAGCAGGTGCAGGAACCCAAATCATAGAGATTGGGTTGGAAAAGACCTCTGAGATCATCAAGTCCAACCCTTGGTCCAACTCCAGGATTTCCCTCCTGGCCCTGCCAGTGCTTTCCCCTTCATCTCCAAGTGAGTGTTACATGATATTTTCTACACTGTGTTTTTATACCTGGTTTCTCTCCCCTGCTTTTTAACTTTTCTTTAATAGCCACCAGCTCCTCTCCTTAACAGCAAAGAGCAAAGTGACAGAAAACAAATTAGTTGCTAAATTTAAAGCTGTGTTAATGTTGCCAAGGCAACTGAGGCTCCACAATCACATAAAGCAAATAATACCCACTTGGAAGAACAGCACCAAAGCTCAGGCTGGGGTTAGAATGGAATTACACTAAAATAATAATAAAGCAGGAATTTTAAAACACTTTAGCCAAACAGGGTTCTGATGGTTCTGTCTGGGCAAGTCAAAGACTCCCAGGATTTCCTCAGGTGACAAGTAGGGAATTCTGTGGTTGCCTCATCACAGGAGGTTTCAACTCACTCCTGGCTCTGCCCCAGGTGTCCAACCACCACCTTTGAGGCAAACAAACGATGTCCTGGAGCCCAGATGTGCCAGTGGCCCCTTCAGCACCAGGAAGGATCCCTGTGCAGGTGACATCCCTGCTGCCTGTCCCTCTCCACTCACATGGGGTCCCAAAGGACAATCTTAAGGCCAAGAAATTTCTAGAAGTTTTCCAGACAAGCTGCCCATGGAGGTCATGGGGTCTCCCTCTCTGGAGACATCCCATTCCCACCCGGTTCTGGAGCAGGGCTGGAGAAGGGAGTGGAGCACAAGTGCTGTGGGGAGAGGCTGAGGGAGCTGGGGGTGTTCAGCCTGGAGAAGAGG
>JAWWLZ010000809.1:0-10019 GCA_035041345.1 Poliocrania exsul | reverse complement strand
TGCATGCCCCGCTCCTGGGGCAGGAGGGCAGCGGGAACCACTGCATGCCCCGCTCCTGGGGCAGGAGGGCAGCGAGAACCATTCCATGCCCCGCTCCTGGGGCAGGAGGGCACCGAGAACGATCCATCCCCCGCTCCGGCTGCTCCCGGCGCTGCTGCCGCTGGATCAGTCTCCCAGGCTCCCAAGGGCTCGGAGCCGCTCCCATTCACCCCGCCCGAGGGGCGATGCTGGCCGCGGGGACGCGGCGGGAGAGGCTCGTTGGGAGCGGAGCTGCATCCCCCTCTCCCGCCGCCGGTATCCGCTGGATGCTCCGCCGGGATGTGCATCCTCTGCCACTGTGCGGCTGGAGCGCCTCCCCTCCTGCGCGCCCCGAGAGCCACGGGGAGGGAAATGCCACGGCCAGCTCCTGCTTTTCCACCTGGAGGCTGCAACGAAAGCCCGGGACAAAGGAGAAGCTGAAAGCGTCATTTTTTTTCTGACCGGAGAATGCCTGAGCCCGCAGTTGCCCCCCACCAGCTCCAGATGCCAAAGGAGGCTCAGCAAAACCCCAGAGCTGGAAGGCTCTTTGGTTCCTGCTGTTGCTGGTCGCTGATAAGATCAGTGGTGCAACAAAAGATGGGCTTTGGTGCATGACCGAAATCAAGCACAGGTCACCCAGCCAGTGGGTCACAAATGATGTCCCTGGTACCGTGCTCACAATTCCGTGCTCAGAGGGGCCAACTGTTTTCCTGCTGGATGTGACACAAGTTCCACCTATTTGCTGCCTAATTTCTTACTAAAATCCTTTCTCTCCTCCAGACAGCGATGGAACCTGCTTCCACAGCCAAGAAACAGGATTGCTGTGGGACTTGAAACTATATATATCTCATGAGGCTGTGATTGGCACTGCTGGGGTTTTTGCTTTGCCAGGGATTCATTTGGAGGGCAGGACCAGGAGAATGGCTGGGCCAGGCTCTGCCCTTAGGAGAAATGTGTGGCAATCAGCTGGCAGGATTGCTCTGCCCCTGAGTAACAGAGAGAGCACACCAAGCCTTGGGAAAAAGTGCAGTTGGAATTTTCCCTTCTCTCTCCCGTGGGTAGGAGAGAAAATGGAACTGTTCTTGCTCGGTCACAAATGCACTTGAGTTGTCTGCAATGTCCTGATCATGATCTAATTCTCATGCTCTGCTTTAGGGGAAGGTGTGCAAGAAAGAAAACCACAACAGCAAGAAACAGAAATCAAGTATGGACACAGAGAAACAAGAAAAGATAGATTCTAGTCATGTAAGTACTGTCTTTATGCCGGAATTGTTGCCACAGGATGTGTGTTTTTCTGGCTCTTCCCTGCAGCACAGATTTTGCATTAGCTGGTGGAAATTCTGCCCCTGTTAATCACTGTGTGGTTTATTCCCCCCCCCCCGTATAAGTAGACAATCACAACTGCCTGTTCCTCCTATACTGGGAATTCCAAAGTTACAGGTGAAATCACCAGTACTTTTCCCCAAACTACCTTTCTGAAAAGTGACATTTTGGTTTCATAACTATGGGTTTGGGGGGTTTGTTTGTCTGGTTTTGTAGAGTTTTGGGTGGTTTTCCTTCTTGCTTTTGTTGCTTGCTTTGGGTGGTGGAACTGAAATGTTTCTGTGTTGTCCAAATTTTCTTGGAGCTCCCACATCTATCACTGCAATGTCTGCACATGTATTTCTAATGGATTCACCTTCACAGCACATTGGGAAGTGGAAAAACACAATTCCTGCAGTTCTGTGCTTAGAAACATGGAATCAAAGAAATATTTAGGTTAGAAAAGACCTTTAAGGTTATAGAGTCCAACTCTTAACACAGCACTGCCAAGGCCACCACCAAACCCTGTCCTAAATATGACAAATAGCAGCAAGTCCTCTCAGAAATGAGCACATGTAATGCATGGTATCTCTTTGGGTCACACTTTTAGACTATCTGAAATGTTTGGATTGATGTTCTGCTGGTTTTAGGTGGAGCTTTTGTGATCTTTGACTGTCCCCAGTTCTCTCCCCTGTTATTTCAGGCCTCTGATGACACTGGAACAGGACCTCCCTACTTGTCCTCTTCAACCCCCCCTCAAAGCACTTCAAAATTCAATTCACTGCAATCCATAGAACTGTCTCTTTCTGCTAAAGACACATTTTTGATCTTTACTGAAAGAAAGATGGCTTTTGCCACTGAACTTCACAATGGGTTTAAAAGAGCAAAAAATGACTCTTGCTGAAAGGACCAGCCTCTTCTTGAGCCTCCTGTGAGCTTGCCTGGAATGCAAGAGCAGTGGCTTTTGTTGAACACACAGGGCAGGGCCTCAGATGGTGTAAATTGCCAGAACATCCTTTGATTTCAGAGCAACTGGGACAACTTAGACAGGTTATAGATCAGAGTTAATCCTCCAGATGTGTAGGTGAGGGGCGAGTGCCAGGAGGAACAAGTGATGATTGTTCAGTGCCAGCTGGTGGGTGCCAGCCCAGTGCCTCAGTGTCTGTGCCCTGGCACTCAGGCCCAGGCAGGGCTGGAGGCACAGGCAGGGAACGCTGTAGCTGCTGGCACTTCCTTGGTAAATGGTTCATTCAGTGTGTCTGAATGGAAAGTGGAACCACAGCCTGGCTCGTGCCCAAAGGATCAACAAGAGGGCAACAGGTACCTCCCTGAGCAGGTTCATTTCATTGCAGGGTGTGATTCTACTGAGCATTACTCTGCATTTGCAGACCCTGCTGCCCTTGCAGCCCTTGGGCCTTTCATTCTTAAATTGTCACTGAGCAGTGATAGCCACAGTCCAGTAATAACCACACAGCCAACAGCTCTAACATTTCTTTTTCCTCACTGAATTTTGTTCAAATCCTCTATGTCCAGTTCTTATAACTTTTTCAAGTCAGTTTGGAGGAATACAGGGAGCCTTATTTTGATCTATTCCCACATTTTTATTGTTTGTGAGCACGTCTGTAAAGAGAAACAGTAGGGAATGTGGTTTTTTGCAGCAAGAATTCGTTTCAATTTACATGTCAGATGAGGAGCTGAGTAAGAGACTGGGTTCAAAGCCAAGTCTGTGATGCCAGCATCGCTCTCTGGGGGTCTGCTCATAAAATATTCCTTTTTTGCCCCCTAATGTTTGTGCCCCAGGGCCCTCCTCCCTGTGCTGTTCCACCTGTGTGGCCCCACCAGCTGCAGGCCATGACCTGGTTATGCTGAGCCCCTGATGGGGGAGCTGACTCCTGAATAAGCCTGCTCTTCTCAGGGAAGCTCTTTTTGTTCTAAAGCCAAGCAAAAAGAAGAAATCCCGAGGCTCCTGACACTCCCAGCACAGGTATGATTTTACATTGATTTTAAATTGGGAGCCTTTCCCCTGGTGCAGCCTCTGCTCTGTCCCTTTGGGTACAAATATCTTGGATTTGCTCGGCTGTTCCTTATTCCACTGGGTGCAGATGATTAAAACTGGTATCACACAGAGTATTAATTTTGCTCACAACATCAGACTTCTTTTTCTTCTTTTTCTCCATTCAGTTTGGTGAAAATTTGTGGCCAAACTGGGGCCTGGCATTCAATGTGGAATACTGAGAAATGTCACATAATTTAAACCAAAGCATTTCCTTGAGCTAAAGGCACCCAAACTGCCCAAAATATGTAACCCAAATGTGGTCTGTTTTTATTTATTTTTAATAAATAAATTGTACTGGGTATTTTCAGGAGACCATTACACTTTTTGAAGCCTTATGGCTTGCATTTCAATTTCCACCTCCCTTGTAGTGTGTGGAGTGTTTTTAGGCTTGTTCCATGCATTAAAGTAGCAATTATGTCCAAAAAAGCCCATTTTTTTTCTAACTGATGTTTAAGCTTTTGACCTAAATATGTATCTCAACCTCATAACTATCTCAAAATAATAATAATAATAATAATAATAATAATAATAATAATAATAATAATAATAATAATAATAATAATAAAAACGTGGATCCCTGTGATGTCTCAAGGGGGGTATAGACATGCCTGTGAAATATTCTTTGCCACAGTTTATAACTTGAGTTTTTCTGTTGTGTCCTGAGTGCAAAGGTGCCCTCACAAAATTCACACAGCAGTAAGTACCAAGCAAAGATTTTTTTTTTTTTCAAAATAGTATTTTACATGGAGTTTTGTGACTTTCTACAAAGGTAAGAATGGCAAAATTGTTTTTAGGCTAAGGTGAAGTTTAAGGCAGAGAGGAAAGAAAACCACAATATTTGGCCTCTCTTTTTTCCCCTCTAAGAAAACCTGCAGGTCACTGAGTTCCTGAGCAGCCCCTGCTGAGCTGTGTCTGACTCAGGGTCCTGGGGAAGAGCAAGGATGTGTGAGGAAAGAAACATTCCAGAACATTTATGCCAAGTGGAGCCCAGTGCTGGTCAGGTGCCATTGCACAGCCCTTGGGGTACAAACCTAGTGCCCCCTGTGCAGGCTCCCAGATCGCCCTGTGCAGGCTCCCAGATCCCCCTGTGCAGGCTCCCAGATCCCCCTGTGCAGGCTCCCAGATCCCCCTGTGCAGGCTCACACCTCCCAGTGCCCCCTGTGCAGGCTCCTTGAGGGAGGGGCTTGTTCTGGTCCCCAGGGCTTGATCTGGCTGTGCAGCTGCATAGAGGAGCCCAGTGCAGCTCCCCAGAGGAGCCCTGTCCAGCCCAGTCCAACCCCTCAAAGGGGCCCTGTCCAGCCCAGTCCAGCCCCCCAGAGGAGCCCTGTCCAGCCCAGTCCAGCTCCCCAGAGGGGTCCTGTCCAGCTCAGTCCAGCCCAGTGCAGCTCCCAGAGGGGCCTTGTCCAGCCCATTCCAGCCCAGTCCAGCTCCCCAGAGGGGTCCTGTCCAGCCCAGTCCAGCTCCCCAGAGGGGTCCTGTCCAGCCCAGTCCAGCTCCCCAGAGGGGCCTTGTCCAGCCCAGTCCAGCCCAGTGCAGCTCCCCAGAGGGGCCTTGTCCAGCCCAGTCCAGCCCAGTGCAGCTCCCCAGAGGGGCCCTGTCCAGCCCAGTGCAGCTCCTGCTGCTGCTCAGAATGTCCCTCCCCTCTCTCTCAGTGCAGATATGTAGAACTGTCTGTCTGACAATACAGCAAGAGCACCAACATCAAAACTTGGGGGGAATTTCATATTCAAATGCCTAATTGCACTTGCCTTAATTCTTAGTTGTGAACTTACTTTGTCACTCTCTCTAAATTCAGTTGCTCCTTACAAAGGGACAGGAGCAGGATGATAAAACTTATTAAGTAACTGAGGGTTTCCTATGCTTAAATGGTACCAGTTTGCAACAAAGGGTGTATTCATGTTTTCTTTCTTTTCACAACAATAAAAGTGGTAAGCACTGAACTAAAACTTAGTGGGTAGTGAAAGTAAAGCAGCCTCACATCCCTAACTGAATAATGGATTATGATGGACCATGTTACATATTTTTAAAGGTGCTTCTATTTCTGTTTGCTCATTGCAGAATAACTCAGGACTTCCCTTACCAAAGTTATGTCATGAGTATCAATATTAATCTTAAAAGCAGTGTTAAAAGTTGTCAGTCAGAATCCTTAGATTATTTACAAAACTTCTCAGTGTTTAATGTCAGATCCTGTTTTTCAAAAAAAGTTATTTAACAAAAGTTGACTAACAGTCTCAGAGCTGAAATGCTTTCAGTATCCTTTGCTGTCTAATGCCCACAAATCCACCATGTGGTTGGTGCAGTTCTTGGTCAGAACTTTTCACTGGAGCATTTTATTGATTAATCCTGAACAGTTTTGAGAGTATTCACTGCCTTTCTACCATTCCTGTGCCTGAAGCCTTCTTAGAACATTTTTACTCCTGTTTGAGGCAACATTTAGCAGAAAAATGTAAATGGCCTTAAAGGGAAGAGCATTTGGCAGAAAACTCACAATTTAATAGTAAAACTTCAAGTGGAAAGGCTTTTTTTGATGATGCTTTCTTGATTTCTAGGATTGTTGCCAGAACAGCACTGGAGCCAGGATTGTGTCTGTGTGGTGGGACCAGGAGGAGCTCCAGGTTTGCTCTCACTGATCTGGAACAGGATCCAGGCTGAGCAGTTGGAGTGCTTTGAGAGTGGGATGCACAGCTGGTTCATAAACAACCCAGGCTAAGGTAAGGTAAGACTGCAGTGCTGGTTCCTATTAGCTCATGAGCAGCTTGAGAGAAGAATGGTCCTTTTAAACTCTGCAAAACACAGGAATATTTAGTGAGCAAAAGGGATCAGTGAGAGAGTTCAGGTCACACTCTGGTAAATACCAAGTTGGACTGTTGGCATGTTATTGGGCTTTGGCTTTTCTTGGTCACCATGGATCGCTGGCTGTGGAACTGCAATACTTTAATGCATGAATCCTACATTTCAAAAGAATCTGAGCCCCTTTCTCCTGCTCCAGTGCTTTAAAGGAAGTCTCCCTGTGACCTGGATCTTGAGACAGACCAAACTCAGGGGCAGGGAGGAGTGATAAAGGCAGGAGGGACTACAGGCAGAGGAGGGAGGGGGAAATGAGAGGAAGGGAGTCCAAAGGAAACAGCAGCTCTGGAAGGAGCTCCCTGTTCAGGCCCAGTGCAGGTCCTTGGGTCACTGGCTCTGACTGGAGCTGGAGGCTGCAGCTGTCACCACGGGGGATACCTCAGCAAGCGAGAGACAAAGTCAGATGACACTTCTGAACATTCACATTCCAGCTCCTCCTCACTACCTCCCAACTCACCTGAAAGGCTCCTCTTGTTCCAGATGCTACTGAGCTCTCTAACACTTAGGGATTCCTCACTGGTTGAGCCAAAGACCACCGAAGCCCATCGGAGCGCTCGCTGATGTGTGGCTGGCCCCTCCCAGTGGACAGACTGCTGCTGCAAAGAAAACAGGGATGCTTTTCATCATTGTGGCAGGGTGTGCAGGGCAGAGCAGTTCTGGCTTGGGCAGTGAGGATAACGAGGGGTTGGAGCAGCCCCAGGTGTAGGTAGGGATGATGATGAGGATGACCTTCAAAAACAGAGACTAAACCAGATTCCAAGACTCCTAAGACAGCACTGAGAGATAAGAACTTCAGGACCATAGAGACAATACTGTCACAGTAGAGTCCCATCCTGTAACTGTGAGCTGATCCATGCAAGACCATAGAGACTAAAGGGGAGCTGTAGAGACTGAGCCCAGAACTGACAGCCTGTCCCTCCAAGACTAGAGACTAATGTGGAGCTATTTATGGCCCAGCCCAGAAGGGGGAGCCGATATTTCTTACCACAGAGAGACTAAATCAGAACCAGAACATCTGAACCCCCTGCTGAGAGCCAGTACATCCAGGACAGTACAGATAATGGGAACCACTGAGTCCCTACCCAGAACTGAGAGGTGAAACTTTGCAGACCATAGAGACAAAACCAGAACTGCAGGTTCCAAGTCTGTAAATGACAGCCACTGCCTCCAAGATCGTAGAGACTTAACCACAACCATTGTATTCAAAGCTCAAAGTCCCTTAAAGGCCTTATTATTATCTGGGACTCTTTCTTTCCTTGTTATCCTAATTAGCTGTTTCTGGGGCTGTTTCAAAGCCATAGAGATGAAACTCACCCTTACTTACCTTTCTTATGTCCAATTCCCACCATCTTCTTCCATGAATTACTTTTCTGTATAGCTTTGTAGGTGGTTGAGCTTATTCTACCTCTATCCCCTAGACAAAAGTTTAACTTTTTACCTGGAGTGCTCCATTTTGGTGGACACAGCAGCTGAAGTGACAAAAGCATCAGCATCCTCAGTAAGGGCCAGGCCCTTTACCGACCCCAAACTCAAGCCAGAGAAACAAAGTTGGTGTGGTTAATTCCTGACCCTGTAACCCTCCTGGCATTTGGCTCCTCCCTTGCCCCAGAGCATGGTGGAAAGGGGAGTGGGTGTAGCCAGGAGTAGATAAGCCCCAGCCTCAGCCACGGGGATCATTTACCTCCTGGGCTTCAGTGAGTTCTGAGCTCTCCTTTGCTTTCTTTGATTGGGATCTCAGGAGTTCCTTTAGCTGTTTTAAATAAGCTTTCTGGTCTCTGAGAGGCAGCCTAGTATTTGGCAATGAAGAGGATACCCTTGAATTTGGGGGTTTTTCAGTTGTAAATTAGTTTGTTAATTAATTTTTAAAGTAATGATTTTATGCTCTGTGTCCAGAGATTGTAAGACACTCTTGTAATTTTTTTTCTTAGGAGCAGCGCATGTTTCTGCATTTCCAGATCATCTCCACTGCAATTTTGTCTTTTTTCATCAGTTTTCTGAAATCTTGAGGTGAAGTTAGTGCACGTTGAAGGTGGCTTCTTATACCCAGGTGACCAAGCAGTTAGTTGGGGGTTGTAACCCAGAGAGGGACGGAGGAAGGGAGGGAGGGCTGGGGTCCTAGGTTTGGAATTACCAGCATGGAAAGCAGTGTCCAGGAATAGCCCTCAAAGTGCCTAGGAAGGTATCCCCATACTTTTTAGATGTGCCATTTAAATTTGTCTCTCCCCCAGATATTCTCTGAGGTGACAGCCACAGCCTCTGACTCCTGCTGTAGTTTGTGACCTGAGCAGCTCATTGCACTTGAGAAACTGTGAGTAGCAAAACAGTCGGGTTTGGCTGATGGGCTGCTAAACACATGCATCATTTTTGGTGTTCTTTCTCATAGAAAATAACCCAGCAACCCCAGGAACATCTGAGCCAGCTGAAGCAGCCTTCCTTCATGTTCAAGACAGATTCACATCCCCAGCTCTCTGAAAGGTAAGTCGAGGGCTATGACTGGGATAAGAGATGAGAGAGGGGACCAAGTTTGTGGTTTGTTGGGAGTGCTTTTGAAATGAGCATAGGGGAAAGGGATACTGTGGGGTGATAGCCTTGAGAACCTCTTGGTGGGTTAAAGGAAACACTTGAGCCACTGGAGGGGTGCTCTCAGAATTACCATTGTCAGAGAGCAGTGGTTATACAGGAAGGGGTAAAGAATCCCTGTGGCTTCCTAAAAGCGCTTAAGCCAAGCTGATAGGATTAATGGAGGGTGGAGTGTTATGGAGATAGCATGGGCTTTCTTTGCCATATTCATGGAGACAAGGAGATCCAACTCTTAGGCCTGTGTCACCTGTCTATCACCCTAAAAATATTATTGGTTATAGTTACTGAAATTGCTTTAGAAAAAAAGAGTATAAAAGGAGCATGGACAGGAGCAAAAAATGAGGAGAAATGCCATTCATCTGGGGGGGTATCCAGTGAGTTGCCCTATCTCCTCCCACTTCCTTCAGTGATGTTAGTGGTTTGCTTTAAGGTGTGCAGTCCCTTACCTTGGTGAGTTAAAATGTATGCTAGTGGGAAGATGCTGTTTTCTTTCTTTCAGCTTTTTGCTGAGTTGACTGATGTGTTGAGATTTTTTTCTAGTCTTGATGAATTGTTCTGTCACAGTGGAGGAGGCTGTTTGAGTTGTGCATCGAGGCTCAGGTTGCTGTGCTGTTTGTGGAGTGTGTTTCTGGTTTTAGATTTTTGTTATTGGTTAAGTGCAACCATGCAGATTAAATGTAATCACTGTCAATGTGACCCACATAATAATTGCCATATACTTGTATTAATAAGTTATTGCAAGAGCTGTTAGAGCTGGTCCAGTTTGTTTGTGGTGCTGGCAGCACTATAACTTGTAAGGAAACTTTACAGAGAAGGTTCTCTCTTGCTATTAAGTGGGGTCTCATATCAGAGTATCGAAGGTCCTTCCAAAAAGTGAATCTGTCCAGCAATGTCTCTTTAAGTGAGACAAAGACAGAAGGATTTGGGCTTTATAAGGCTTTGATATTCTGGGGATATTTACAGTTAATAATTGGGTATTAATACTGGTGAGACAAGTCTGTCATTTCCTTTTAGTAACAGGAAACTTTTGCTGTGAACTCTGTAGAAAACATAAAATTACTTTTGAAATACAAATGCTTTCCTTTGCTGTGCGGCATTCAGATCTTTCCAAGATCATTATTAGGGTGCTGCCTGTTTTCAGCAGTCAGGAGCTGCAGCCTGTAGTCAGTGCTGGTTTGCCAGCTCACTTGGGGGAGGTTGTCCCTCCGGACGGAGG
>JAWWLZ010000808.1:0-10033 GCA_035041345.1 Poliocrania exsul | reverse complement strand
CACAAGGAGAGCAACTGCTGCTTACTCAGTGATCTATTCACATCTATAAATCTTTATAAGAGCAACTTATACAGGAAGGTTCACTTATATGACTGTGTAGGAAAACACATTTGCTAACCATGGGGTTTTAGCTCTCTTAACCTTCATCTTGCACTGGTTTTGTCTGAGGTAGGGTTAATTTTCTTCACAGTGGCTAGTATGGGGCTGAGGTTTGGATTTGTGTTGAATTAAGGGCTGATAGGATGTTTCTGTTATTGCTGAACACAGAACCAATGTTTTGTTGCTTATCCTGCTGCATGCTGACAAGGGACTGAGGGTGCACAAGAAGCTGGGAGCAAACATAACTGGGACAGTTGATTCCAATTGACCCTACCATACCACTGGGCATCATGCTCAATGTTTAAAGCTGGGTGATGACAGAGGAAAGGGGACATTCATAGTGATGGGAGTCTATCTTTCCACATCAACATTATGAATGAATGGGTCCTGCTGTCCTAGAGATGGCTGAACACCTGCCTGCCCATGGGAAGAAGTGAATTAATTCCTTAGATGGATTTACTTGCATGTGCAGTTTTGCTTTGCCTGCTAACTTATTAATCTGTCTCTATCACATCCCATGATTGTTTTCACTTATACTTTTACAATTCTCTCCCTGATCTCATCTGTTGGGGAGTAAGCAAGCAGCTGCTGTGATGCCTATTTGCCTGCTGGGATTAAGCCAGACACTTATTTAGTCCAGACAGCCATCTTTCCTACCACGTGGAGAGATAGATGTTCTCCTCAATGAGATGACTTCTACAGCCATGAACAACAGGTCCTGTTCTCCTACTAACTTCACACCCATCAAGCCTTATCTTTTACAATGTAACAAAAAATGACTGAAACCTCCCAAACTTTAATATAGCAGCAAGGGAAAGAAAGATCCTTTTATAGAAACATGTCTGTAAGTATCCAAATAATAGTATACTTATATGTAGCATGTTTATATATGAAAAAATAGTGAAAGACTGTTAGAAGAAAGAGGCAGAATTATGGACAGTGGTTTTTCTGGGGGTGCTGAATGTGGAGAGAAGGTGAATATGTGTTGTTTCAATGTTAATATTTAAGAAGGATGAAATAAAGGAGAAAAAATACCAACTGCATATTCTTGACATCATCCTAATAATAAAATTCATTAAGTCACAGATCAATCACTCAGAGCAAGTAGCAGTCAATAGGAAGGTTAAAAAAAAAGGGTTCATGCAAACAAAACAATCTTAATTTCTGTCCTTCCCTTTTCCTTGCTCTTATAATCTAGTTATCAAAATTATTAGAAATGCCTCTGCCTGAATTAAGGTGCAAACAAGTTCACATGTCAAAATCAATAAATGTGAGGCAAAGGGAGAGAGATAGAAAGAAATAGGAAAAAGGAAGGATCAGGGAAAAATGAGAGGGACAGAGAGAGATTAAATAAAAATTGTATTATCACTCTGTGGAACCCAGTGATGTCCCATGGGTCCTCTTCTGGTCTTGGTGGTGAGGATCCCACAAAACACAGAGTCTAATGGGTTAATATACATTGAGGAGATGGCAGGCACTTAAATTATGGGCGAAGCTTTGTGGTCTCTTGTAACATACTCTAAATTTGGTGTATCACTTGGATCGTATGCAGTCCTTTGGTAGTAGAAGGGCTCAGGAATGAGTCAGGAGTTGTTTTGCAGATCTTTGATGTTTTATTATCTCTTCGCAGCTGCCTCTCCTGTGAATGCCCTGTGTGTATGTGTCCTTCTAGGAGGGGAGAATTTACTCTTTTGGTTTGGTGTGGAGGGATTTCACCATCACATCCTCAAAATCCTTCTTCTCCCCTGCCATCAATTAAGCCTTGTTTATTTCTCAGACCTGAGATATTTAAACAATAGTCATACCTCAAGTTCTCATCACAGTCCAAATTCCAGACAAGAAGCATATTGGGGAGGGATGGAAGCGTGGTTGTTTTCTGATCTCAGACAGGCTGTTACTTCTCTGCAGTTTGACAGAAGATCTTTCTATGATTTTGACAGTGTTTAAGATATTAACATTTCAGGCTCTCACATTGGCATAACCATATTTGTTTATGGTTGCTCTCCTTCTTTTCAAACTCAAATCTGAATCTAAAATCAGCTTAATTCTTAAAATTTGAGCTACACCTAATCATTTCAGGGTCTTTTGCTTACCTAGTGGTAAAAGCTGGATACCATTTTGCAAAAGGACCAAGTTATCCCATTATGGTAGAGGACAATTGTATTTTATTTATTGCTTACTTGAAAACAGTTCAAAATAATGTAGTAATAAAGTAATCAGAGTGGTCAGTAAGCAGCAGTTAAATTATTCAATGAAAAAACTCCCAAACAATTAAACCCCACCATGTCTGTCAGGTATGTAACAGCACATAAAGTGTGCCCAGATTGTAGAACTTGAAAATATCATGAAAGCCAGATGGAAGCACATTCAGAATTTTATTACAGTGGGGCTGTAGAACTGGGGTGGGGACGTGGGGATTAGAGGGGAAGAAACAGAAGCACATGTTTGTCTGCTTTTGCTGCCTAGGAAGAGCAGTCAGCCAGACTGCCTCAGCCACAGCCAAAGCACTCACTCTTCTGCTGAAAAAGGTTTAGAGAGCAGAGAAAAAAATCACAAGAGCACCACTTGGCATACAAATGGATGATGTTTGCATATTGCAGGCAACTATGGTGATGAGAGGGGTTTCAAAAAGTATGTGACTCAAAAGTAATCATCTGGTCTCCGCTGGCTCTTTTAAGCTACAGTTCTGCATCAAGAGTTACCATATTCTAAACATTGCTGGGCCAATTAGGTTACACAGCACTACTTTAAACTACTTATGGAAGTAAGATAATTAATCTTAAAAAACTGATGTTGTGTTGCAGTCAAGAAAATACATTATTCTGTACTATACAGAAGGAGAAGATAATGTATTCTTAAATGCTTGTAGTCAAAACTGTATTCTGTTTATAGTGGTGATTTCTTTAACTCGCAAGTTGTGTTTCCTCAGAAATATAAAATTAGTGCTGTTTCACCTGGGTTCTTTAATATGAGTTAGTTTAGGAACAGGAACTTTCATATCAGGACTATTTTCAGCAAGAGATTTTTAAAATACATTTAATGGGAATTAGAATTTCAAGTTTAACAGAGAAATTTAACAGTCATTTGTAGAGACAGTATTGGTCATCTTTTCCCCCCACCAAAATGTTTTATGGTTTAAAATGTCACTAAAATGGATATTTCAGACTTCAAGCCAGAAGTCTGAATAGGAATAGATTTAGTATATATTTTAACTTTCAAGTACACAGAAGTATGCACAAATTCAATTTTTTCTGAATATCAGAGACCAAACTCATTCTTCATTTAGTTTGTAATAAATTTCTCCCTATGTTTTCCAGTTTGTTTTCAATAGCATGGTATTTGGTGTGGTTACAATGGATTTAATGTGAAAACAAACTGAAGGTTTTTGCATTCTGTGGAGTTTCATTGTTGGTTTTTTGGTATGGGAAGCTACAAAACCAAGAGAAGGTTAAACCTGGAAGATGCAAAGGGAGAATTTTAGAAAATGTTTTTATTTTCCATTCTATTATCTCAAACTTTTTTTGACCTGTAACAAAATGACAAATATCCACGTGTCTAAATTCCTCTCACATACAACTGGAACAACTTTTTTCCTCTTGAAGATGGAGGAAACTTGCAAAGTGTATAAAGTAAAAATTCAGTTTTTCCATGTCCTTTAAGACATATTTTGTAGAATAACTGCCAATTTTTCAAAGCTTATCGTCTATTCTGAACCTACAGCACACGGTGAAAATCTGTTCCCTCTGTACACATCTGTGTTTACTCCCTTGGTTCTCATGCTCTCATTTCAAAATCTTCTGGTCTTAAAATTAAATAATTCTCTCCTTCCAACTTCATTTGCTAAGCCCCTAAGCTGTTCAGATGACTGCAGCTCTTCTGTGGTGATGATACGATCCCAGAAAAACCCATACGAGATGCAGGGGAAATGTGGGAGGGACATACCCCTAATGCTGTGTTTGCTTAAGAAATCTGCAGGACCTCCTCAGTTTCTCTGAATTTCATCACATGTAGGTCACCTGTATCAGACTCCAGAATAGATCACTACACAAGCACAGGAACTGAACATGCCAGGAACTATCACTTGCACCAGAGCCAACATGGCATGTATTTCTAACCCCATACAGCAGATACCTCTGGCCACCCTCTTCAATCTAACATCCATCACACACTGTTATCCCAGTGCTGTTTTGGAGGCTGTAGGCAACATTTTTTCACAGGTCTACAGTAATGGGACTCATCACCATTTGCACCAGTGTAGGCACTGACAGAGGTTAGAAAAGATATTTTTGACTGTGGATGGCAAGTTTTGTTTAGTTTCTAAGATATGACATTATTTGTGTACTCTTTGCAGGAGATTTTCCCTTAAAAAATTTCAAAGATGAAAGGTTATGTTAAATGAAAGCTTTATTCAGCACTGATTTGAAGACAACTTTCCTGTGAGGGGAAAAAACCCCCAAAACCAAACCAACAAAACAAAGTTCTCATCTCAGTCTCAAAAGGAACAGCTATATAAATTTTTGCTTTCACTGACATGGTTGTCTTTGCATATTGGGGAAAAGACTAACATGACAAAAGGTCTTAATTGAAGCATGGTGTGAGAAAGAGAGAAAGAAATTGAATAGTAAAAGTTTCCTGCAGGAGATTATTGTGTCTATTGATTTTACTTTTAATCTGTGGGAAAAGAGTCAATGTTCCAGTTAGTATCTTTGAATTGCAAAGAAGAAATGTTCAATCTTTGAGAGAATTTAGGGGGGAAATAGAACAAGTTAAGTCGGCTCTAAGATACATTTGCTCATTGCCTGGACATGTGCACTGAGTGACCAGTAGCTCTTTTGGTCTTTGATGAAGACTGCTTATTTTAAAAGAAAGAGTGAGTACCACTCTATTTCTCTTATCATATGATTTTGCAGGATTAGAAATAGAAATGCCCCAAATAAGTGGGAACACCTCAGCTTGCTTGATTTCTGGAATACCATATTTTCAACTGGCAAAAGTAGGTCTTCCCATGTCTATTAGGAAAACTTTCAGTGTTTCTTGTCAGATCTAGGCAGCTTTCAAAGAGGAAGAGTGAATGAACCTAAATGGGTGTTCTTTGTGAGAATAGCAATGACCAGTGATCTTCAGTGAAAATTATATACTGAACTTCTTCCCATTAGTTTTTTATTCTTGAATAATAAGACTATCAGATATAAGCAATTTCTGTTGATATTGTTGAGTAAGACATGTTCAGCAAAATATTTTATTTGGCTTTTTACATCAACAGGGCGACAAGAAAATTTGTGCTATTTAGCACCTAGGGAAAATCTCACACAAAGGCTTAGGATTGCAAACTATTAAATGGTCAGATGTAATTTAGTTTTTATGTCTCAGTCTAATGTTTTTTTTTTCTCCAGCTGAGGCCAAATCTGGAGTTCTGTGTCCAGCTTTGGTGTTGTCAATGCCAGGGAGACACAGATCCTGAATAGGGGCCAGCGAAGGGCTACAAAGATGACTGAGGGAGTGGAGCACCTCTCTTACAAGGAAAGGCTGACAAATCTGGGCCCTTGAAAGGAGATGTGTGAGAGGGTACCTCATCAATGTTTCAGAAGTGAGGGGATCAAGAGGATGAGCCAGGCTCCTCTAGGTGGTGCCGAGCAATAGGACAAGAGGCAATGGGCAGAAACTGATGCACAGGAAGTTCTACCCAAACACAAGGAAGAACTTCTTTCTTGTGTGTGGGAGCACACTGGAACAGATTGCCCAGAGAGGTGGTGGAGTGTCCCTTATTGGAGATATCAAACAGCTGCCTGCATGAGAACCTGTGCTATTTGCTCTAGGAAGACCTTCCTTGGACCTGGAGGGTTGGACCAGATGACCCACTGTGGCTCCTTCCAACCTCATCTATTCTGTGATCTTGTGATTCAAAGTGCAATCTCCAGCATTGGGTCCAGATTAAGAAACGTACAAACCATTTGAAAAGATATGAAGAAAAACAATGTAAGAAACAGGGCGTTTAGAAAGCTGGATTTATCCTGAACAGATATAAAAAAAATGGTTTGGGCAAGTACAGAAGAGCCATATGGTAACAACCATAACAGACTGCAACTGTGCTGCAAGTAAGTGAAGAAGAGGAGAAAAAAAGCTCTGTTGCACACCTGCTTCTGCTAATTTTTCAGCAGTCAGAGCAGGGAAGAACGCAAAGGGAGTCTAAATGCACAGACTGTCTGAGGGATCTGTGTCTTTTCACCCTTATTGAAGCTGGTGGCTGATGGAAACACATACTAATGGGAGAGACACTCATACTAGTGACCTTCCTGATACGGCCCCTAGATACATCCTGCAAGTCCTCACCAGTCTGATTATGTGTGATCCATCACAGTCACTGAGGATATTTCATAGTCATCAGACAGAAACAGACAGAAAGTCAACTCTAAGAATGTATTTTTAATACTCTCTTTTTTAAACTAAGCGCATGGTGTTTAGGATATTTCCTTTTTCTTTTGTTTTTCCCTCAACTAAAGAGAAGACTTTTTGCTGAGAGAACCTCTTACCATCTTGTAGTTGTTTTCCAACATTCTTTGCCCACCCTTAGAGCTAAACATTCTGGGAGAAAATAATACATTCAAGGTTGCTTTTCTCAGGCATTGGATTTTCTATGTTACTGCATATATGGAAGAAAATCCTCATCATCTACAATTTTCTTGTGGGGTTTTATGTTTTATCATGCAAGATTAACACCTTAAATATTCCTTTTTTACTCATTCTGCTAAAAGCTTATGATCCATCAAGAAAAAAAAAAGCAACTCTATACCCTACAGACACTATGTCTAATCTTTAATGTGAGCTTTGTACTCTCAACCCAGCACTTCTTATCTGAACATGACCCTGAGATTAGAGAATGATGCTAATAACAGTAATGTCATGGGTTTGATCCTTATATGGGTGATCCATATAAAACTTTGACTCAATGATCTTTGTGGGTCCTTTCCAACTCAGAATATTCTGTGATTCTCTGATACTCTAGAAATGCAAAACATAAATATTTTTATACTATAATATTAGGGTTAGTTAATTCTTTTCTGTGAGTTTCACTTTAAAAAGATACCAGCCTGTTATAAATACTAAGTTATGTAATTGAAATTTCAGTTCAGACTAATAAAGGATCTTTTTTGGCCTTTGGACACACTGTAGTATAGGAGAAAAATACACACCTGGCAATAGAGGTTGCCACAATGATTGCAGTGCGGGCAGGCAAAAATCATCTTTCACTGCATTTTTTATCCTTCAGTTCATCATTGGACAGAGAAGTGTATCTGCCAGAGGATTACTTTCAGGATTTTTTTTGTTATTTTTTATTTTTCCAAATATGAAGGAAGGTAGACTGCCTTTAATAACTTTATGAATCACAAATGTGTTTTGCAGCAAAAATTTATTTTATGAGATTTATTTTATGAGAAATCTGAAGCATAGTTGAATAAGAATCTTAATACTCTATAAATTACTTTAATGCCATATATACAATATGATTAGTATAGCAGCAATCTCAAAAGGGAGATTAATCAGGAAAGATTCATTGGAAAGACCCTATCCTAGTAAAACCAACAAAATATCCTATCTGGAAAGCTGGTCATCTGTGAAGATGGCTGATAACTGGATAGCTTAGATTTTTCTGAAAGTGTATTTTTGTTCCTTACCATCTTTAAACATTCTTGGTACTTAAAGAGGCAGAAGAACATTAATGCCCAGGTTTTATTTAATTTCCTTCTGCCTTTTTTAAAAGAAGACTTGTAGTTGTTTGCCAGCATGCACAGTGTTCTTCTGCCTATCTAAGCGATGGATGATCAGGTCATATTCTAAATTTGTATGTAACTACAAAGCTGAGAAGATTTACTGAATTTGGAATCAGGAAGATGAATGTGCTGAACCTCCAGGTTCAAAGGTTCTTCCTTTCTTATTCACTGCTGCTTGAGCATCTGAGGGAAAGGCAACTGCTTTTTTCAGATTTGGTAATATAAGACTTGGCTGAAATAGCTACTGCTTGATATGTCACCTTAAAGAACAAATCAAGCCTGTCTCATTCAGACTTTCTGGGCAATGAATCAGACTGCAAAACAATGTAACATCCAGATACAAGTCATCTAAAAGCAGTGCTTTTGGGGTATTTGGGCTGAAAATACCTGTAGAATATTATAATTATTTTTTGAATTATCACTTACTTATAATCAAGGAAAATACTGATAATCTAGGTGGCAGTTTTCCATCTAGTTTAATATGAGTTATTCTGCTTATGATGACACACATTATTATTTTCAGAATTGTTCTCAAGGTAGAATGTGGAAAAAACTCAAAAACCATTTCACAAAAGCAGAGGGATATAACAAACCAAAAAGAAAACCTAAATCCCCTGACATTTAACAGAGAATTGAGATTTTTGCACTGGTTAGTTAGGGACAAATTATAGATGAGGTAATTGAATCTGACTAGATAAATTTCTTTTTGCATTTCGATTCTCCTTTCTGGTGAGCATGGCATGTAGTTGACATATCCCATCACATGGAGAGGCATATAATTCTTGTGTGGGTGAACAACCCCCTTCTCCACAGAAAACCCCTTGTTGTGGGGGAGAAGCTTGTGTGCCCTCATGAGGTTGTATGCTATGCTGACAGTGGCATGTGCCTCCAGTAGGGTCTCAGTTGAAGGGTCAGACAGTGTGTCCACAGGCAGGATAGGCTCGCTAGCCCACTGGCAGCCATCCTAGGAGAAGAATAACTCTAATTCCCAAACCTGGGCAGATGGAGCTTGCTTAGCTCTGTAAGGCTATCATCTAATAGAAGGATACTCTAACCAAACCTATGTCCTGAGGTCTTCGCTGTCACTCTCCAAGCTCGCTCGGCCCGGCAGACGAACCTTAGGAGTAAAGGATGAGGCCAGTTCCATGCATGCTGTGCCTCATCTAAAAAATCCATTGCGCAGGCTCAAAGGGTTCACCCACATTTCAAAGCCCTGTAGCGACAGGCAAGGGTCAAAACAGCAGGTGATAGGAAGTGCTGTAAACTGCAGCCCCAATCCTGCATGCAGGCAGTTCAGGATATTGGTCATTTGAGACTGACCCTGGAGATGACGTCTGGTTTTGCAGCCTTCTGAATGACCAAGCAGCCTTTTTCAAGTAAAGCACTGCTTGCTCCACATGGAGAGGGGTCTAGAAAAGGTGACGCAACCAAAACTCATCTCCACCCCTCACCTGGTTGGCTAACCACGGCCAACTGGTATCTTCTGATGCGGCCAAAGACAATGAGAAAAAGGCATACACTTGCCTCCAAAGGTGTGTTCAAATTGACACTTCCATGTGGGAACATAAAAACCATGCTTGATACTGGGGATAGTGGATGTCCTGAGCGTCATTCTGCTCTAATTGCCCACGAACTGTCACAACTCAACATTGACATTGCTGCTCTCAGTGAAGTTTGTCTTCATGAGGAAGGCAGCCTTAAAGAACTTGGTGCTGGCTACACACTCTACTGGTCAGGTAAACCCAAAACTGTAAGTGACCTTTCAGGAGTTGACTTCATGATTAAAAACTCCATCATCTCCAAACTTGAAAATTTGCCGACAGGTCATTCCGATCGCATTATCTCCTTATGCCTCCCACTACACAAGCAACATGTTGTTCTTTTTAATATATATGCACCAACTCTCCAATTTGATTCAGTGGAAAAAGACAAATTCTACACCGACCTGCACCACCTCACCCAAAAGGTTCCTGCAGATGACAAGATCATAATTCTTGGTGACCTCAATGCCAGAGTAGGAAAGAACTCTGAAGCCTGGATAGGAGTCCTGGGCAAGCATGACTTTGGAAACTGAAAAAACAATGGATACCTCCTGCTAGAGTTTTGTGCAGAACAGCAGCTCACCATCACCAACACTATCTTTCAGCAGAAAGACAGCCTGAAGA
>JAWWLZ010000807.1:0-10040 GCA_035041345.1 Poliocrania exsul | reverse complement strand
CAGAGCCCTCCAGGGATGAAGGGGCTCTGGAAGGGCTGGGTTTGCATGTGCAGAGCCCTCCAGGGATGAAGGGGCTCGGGAAGGGCTGGGTTTGCATGTGCAGAGCCCTCCATGGATGAAGGGGCTCTGGAAGGGCTGGGTTTGCATGTGCAGAGCCCTCCAGGGATGAAGGGGCTCTGGAAGGGCTGGGCTTTCATGTGCACGTCACAGCAGCTGCCCCAGGGCCACGCAGAGTTTCTGTCTGGTGGTCTCCAGAAGCCCCCTGGGCTGCAGAGTCCCTGCCACTACAGGAGGTTGTTTTTCAAATGGTTCCTACACACCTGAGGAACTGAACCATGGAAATTGGAGCCACTTTCTCTTCCTCTTGGTCTGGGGGAATTTCTTCATTTGTTCAGGGCAAAATTCCAGCTCTTGGAGCCGAGTGAGGGATTTCTAATCCTATTAGAGTAGAATGGTGAAAGTTTTCTTGGTGAGTCTCTAAATATCTTTATCAGGTGTAAATTCCTCTTTGCTTTGGCAGCTGAGGTTTTGCTTGAAAAATTAACTCTTCTCTAGAAATTAGAGCCTTGCAGTGAGATAAGCCATTGGATTCTGTCGATTCATTCCCTCAGCTCCTGCCCTAAATCAAAGGTGTTTAAAGGTCACCAGTGAAATTACTGCCCTTTATTCATTTCCACATTGTTTAAAATGGTGTAATTGTCCTTTGCATTGATGAAAACACTTCAGGAGTCCTGTTCTTTGTGAAGGTAAAACAAGGAAACACTTTGGCAGCAAAATGGAGCTTGGTCAGGAGGATGCAGGAAAAGGAACAAGACTAAAATCTGAAGTTTGAGTTTTTCATGTCCCTTTGGTCTTTCCCCAGAGCCTCTATAGGAAGCCTGGTGGGTTTTGTTTGTGTGTTTGTTTGTTTTTTATAACTACATCTTCTCCATCCTTTGATCCAAATCTTCAGGTTGGATGGGGTTTTGAGCAACATTGTCTGGTGGAAGGTGGGCATGGAACTGGATCAGCCCTAAAGGCCCTTAAACCCAAACCATTCCATGGCTCTGTGGTGACTCTGCTTCCATCAAAGTACCCCAGGCACTGAGAGAAGGATTCCAGCATGGCAGTTGTCATGGAGAGATAAATGTGTGATTGTTATTGGTATTTAAAGGGTTTTTATTTGATATGTGGTTGGTTCTGGTTTGACTTCACAGGGGCACTGGGTACAAACCCAAACTGCCTGAACAGGACCCTGGGGGGACCATCAGGTAACTGTGTGTGTCTTGTCATGTCACATCCTTCACAAAAGTGTTTCTTAAGAGGCTGAGGAATGGGAAAATGGATGCAAATAGTGGTGTTTGTCTCCTGATTTCCTGGGGCTGGGTGGGAGCCCCTTTGCTTAGGATGGGAACGAGCCTGGCCAGGGAAGGAGGGAGGGAGAATGCAATTCCTCAGCACAGGACAAGCCCTGAGGTTGCTTGCAGAGACATAATCCTTCCCAGAGGGACAGTGTGTTGAGAGAGCACACTGCAGTTAAACTTGATTAGAGACAGCAGCCCAGCATTTCTGATAAAATCATTAATCTCATTTTTCTCTAATTTTTATCCTTTGTTCACATTACAACCATCCCACGTTACTTCCAGGCTGGTGTTGGGGCTGTGGAGGCTGATTAATTTGGAAAGCAGACTTTGAAATGGAAGGATCCGTATCCACCTGCACTCATTATCAGCTCCAAGAAATTAAATCTCCCATCAATGATTTACTCTGAACCAAACCAAATAGGCGTTGGAAAAACCAGGGGCAGAGCGGGCACAGGGGCTGCAGGTGGATGGAAGGGAGCAGGGAGGGAAAAGGAGGCAGATGAGGCCAGAGCAGCCAGGAGGGCTCCAGCTCTCCCTGCCCAGCTCTCAGCTTTGCCCAGACTCTGTGGCTCTGGACCCTGGGGCTGCCTGGAAGGGTGTGCAGGGAGTCGTGTGGCCATGCATGATGTTCCTCTCAAGGAATAGGAGATGGTTTGCTGTGAGCTGGTGCTCCTGCTGGTTACATACAGTGCTCTCACACTTAGTCAGGCTCTACAGATTGCTGCTCTCCTCTACAGGTGGATGTGTTTGTTATTCCCTTGAGGATGGGATTAGAAAAAGCTCCAGAAAGTCACCTTTGTTCTCCCTGAGCCCAGCCCCAAACAGCCTGGTCAGAGGGGCTGGGGCACAATGCCAGGGTGCAGCTCTGCCCACCTCAGCAGGGCCCCGGGGGGCTCTCTGTGTGGCCATGGCACTGCAAACCTCTCTAAATACACAGTTATTTATATTTTTATATCTATTTATAGTCATATGGTATATCCTAAAGGTCAGCACCTCATCCACCTGGTCAGTGGAAGTTGTCCCTGTCCATGGCGGGGGTTGAAACAAGATGGTAACAGGATGATCTTTAAGGTCCTTTCCAACCCAACCCATTCTGTGATTCCATGATCTTCAGCTTGATCCCTGCTCATCCCTGTCTCTTAAACCTCCTGAATTACTGGCTCTCCTGTCCCAGGTCTCTGCCTGGCCCAGCAGGGAGTGCTGATGGGGGTTCTTCCTCCTGCCCGTGGGTGGGGGTGGCAGGTGGGAGGGGCACTTTGTCCCTGTGCTGGGACATCCTGTGCCATGGCTGCCCTTGTGGTGGTTCTCCTTTGGAAGGAGGATGGCAGGGACAAGGAGCTGTGGTTGTCCCACTCCTGCAGCTGCATTTAGAAAAGCCCCAAACTCGGTCTTTTTCTGTGGGAACAATCAGAATCATTTAGGTTGGAAAAGCCCTCTGGGGCAGTCGAGGCCAACCATCCCCCAGCACTGCCAAGGCCACCACTGCCCCATGGCCCCAAGTGCCACATCCATGTGGCTTGTGCAGCCCTCCAGGGGTGGGGACTCCGCCAGTGCCCCAGGCAGCCCATTGAGTAGATTTGTGTTGTTCTGCTGCCATAACTCATTTATTCAGATTTTCAGATCTTCAGAAATGAGCTGCTGAGTCAGGATGACCCTGAGCAGCAAGAATATGCTGTTACTCTCTCAAAATTATATGCCCAGTGGCCTCAGTCGTGTGCTGCCCACCCAGCCTGGCAGGCTGCCTGCAGCAGATGTTACCCTGATGTTTAAAATAAGCTTTTAAAATGTGGAAACAAAAGGGCAACTCCCCCAACTTGCACTTGCCTGTATTTATAACGTGGTGGGTGTTGTTCTGAACACCCCTGGGTTGGCTCCAGTCCCCAGGGACAGACATGTGAGGTCAGACATGCAGGGCTGGGGAGAGGAGCCCCAGAGGCCGCCCCTGCAGCTCTGCCCTCGTTTGCTTTGACTCAGGGCTTTGGGGTTTGGGGAATATTCTGAGGCTGGGAGAGGTCAAAATTCATCAATGAGATTTTCCACCACAGTGTTTCACCTCCTTGAGGACAAGAGCAGAGTGATGTGAGTTGTGTGCAGGTTTAGGCTCCTAATTGTTCTCAGCTGATGGCCTTGAGCTCCTGTGGCAGAGCAGGGAAGGTCCTGTTGTTCATGGCCCCAAATGTGGTCAGACTGAGCAGGTCCCTGTGGGATGTCTGTGCTGTGGGATCTGCTGCTCCTGCCTTGTGCTCCAGGACCCACCCAGATGGCTGCTGAACTAACATTTTATTTTGGGATTTAAGCTTCAGTTAGCCCTAATTCACACCTTTATAAGAAGTACATAATTTTTACTGTAAGATCATTTTTCAGGCAGAAATGCCGGGAATGTGGAACTTCATCTCGGAGTGTGTTAATGGGAAAGCTTCAGCTTTGCTTGGGCTGATCTGGAAGTTTAAACAGGCCTGATGGAAAACTCAAGACAGAAAATTTTTAGGCTTTTTACAGAAATGAAAAGATGAGACTTCTTCTGAAAATTGTTCATATTCTTAGGCCTCCAGTCAGGAAAGTGATGCTGCCTCTGGTGCCCAATTTGTCACGATGGGTTCTGGTTCTGGATCCAAACCAGCAGATCAGCTGCACTGCCTGGCTCCAGAATTCACAGTCATTTCATTTCAATTCACATGTTCCACTTTCAGTTCATGTCCAAACAGCCAAAGGGTTTCTTTGGTTCGTTGGTTGGTTGGGGGTTTAACCTTTGGGTTTGGGTAAAAATAAAAAAATAACAAGAAAGTGTTTTCAGACTCACAGTTGGCTTGATTGAACTGTGGGTTTGTGAAGGCTTCAGGAAAGTCTTTCAAGGGCAGTCCTGAATTCTCTCCTTGCATGGATGATCCACAGGACAAGCTCCTTGCCAATCCCTTGGTTTTCTAGTTCTTTCTTTTCATGAGTTTTATGAAGTCTGAAATAGTACAGAGGAAAAAGAAGGATAAAAGGGGGTCTGGCATTGTGTGGTCACGGATGGACCAAGACAACACTCCCATAACTGTCAGAATAATTTGAATAAAGAAAAGGTAACTAAAAGACCATGATTCTAAAATTCTATTTTCACAAACACCTGAAAGTTTGGAAGCACATCCTGGAGTCAAACTGGCAATAGAAATGACAGAGCAGGGAAATGTAAGGAGTGCTCCCATGAGACATGGAATTCATTAACCCAAACTAATCAAGCATTTGAACACCAAATAGTGCTATTAATTCTGGGGGAGGCAGCTCAGTGGAAGGGGCAGGATTGGGGTCTGTCCCTTGGGCCTTGCCATTGGCACCTTCCTCTGTGAGGCACCAGCTGTGCCCCAGCAGGAACCCACCAGAGTTGGGTTTTCCAGGCTGTGCTCCATGCAGGGCGTGCTCTGTCCTTGCTCTGGAATTTTTGACCCAAGGAGGTGTGCAGATAAAATGTAAAACTGAAGGTGTAATTACCTTCATCCCCACCTTGAGCTCTCCTAGTGGTTCCCATCACAAGGGCTTATTTTCATCCCAGACTGGAGCCAAAGCCTTCCCTTCCCTGCACATTCCTGCCCCCAGTTCCTGCTGCTGGAGCTGTGGGGGGTCATGGTCCTGGTGGAAACTCCTGTGTTTGAGTTGGCAGCTGCAGTTTGAGTGAAACATTGACCTTTCCTTTAGGTGAAGGTGGACCTGAGGAGTGTGGGTGTCTTGGGGTTCATGAAACTTTGATGTATCTGGGAAAGATCTCTGGACACAGTCAGGCTTTTATAGCAATACTTGAAATGCAAATCAGAGAGCTCTCACCTGCATTCCTTAACCAGTGATTTTTATTTATTCTGCACATACATAGATGTATAACTTCATAGCTTTCCATTATCTCCTGGCTGGTGTTAATTGAATTAGTCATGCTTTTGGAATGCTAAAAGATCTGCCTGTGGGAATTTCTCCTCAGTTGTGAGTCAACAGTCGATTCTCAGGATTTTGTTTTAGTCAGTGATTCTCTATTAGAATAAACAAGATTACTGACAGGGAGAAATGTTTCCTCTGTTGGCATTCAAAGGAGGGAAGGGAAATGCCAAGGTGAGGGAATGGAGCTGAGCAGGGATGGATTAAAGTGCAGCACTGTAATAGATAGACATGTTATCTTGGCAAGGTTTGTTTCTGGATGGGTTCATCCTCCTTGGCTGTTCTCCCCCTGAGCAGCAGAGTGCTTGGCTGATGGCAGGGACAGTGTTCTCCTGTTCTCCTAATCCTTTGACTCTGCTCACCCATGGTTTGGTGTCTGGCACCATTTTCTGCTTCCCCAGTGATGGAATAGATTAATTTATGCAGCCTCAAGATCTGTAGCAAGACAGAAGAGGTGCAGAATACCAGGGTTTAAGCTCATCAGTAATGTATTTTTAAGGTTCATTTTGCTGTTGTGTCTCACCTCTCTGGTAATTGGTTGCATGGCCAGTTTAAGGGTTTGGTTTGCCCAGAACAGCCTTTTCCTTAATGCCCAGATCCACAGGAGCCTCTGAGCTCTGCAATGCCCACTGACTCGTGAGCTGAGATCAATGGCTTGGGCAGGGGCAGAGGGCTGGAGGCCAGGGCTGAGCTCTGGCTTGTCAGTCCCATCTTGGGTGTGTAACTCTGGAGCATCATCTCCTGTGACATTTTGTAATCTCTTTGCCACTCCTGGAGCGTGGACAGTGAAAGGGAGGGATGAGTGGAGCAGCTCTGGGGGACACCCCATGGCTCATCCACGGGGAGATGACCTTCCTTATGATGTGTCTGGCTATGGCAAGCAGCTCCTGCTCCCCAGGGAAGCCTTGGAGCCCCCTCTGCTCCTCTGTCGTGGTCCTGCTGCAGCTCCCCACATTCTCCACTCTTAAAGGAAAGGATTGTCCTGAGGCTGGGTGGGAGCTGAGCTCACCCTCAGAGCTGCAGGTGGGCAGAGAGCAGCTCACTGGGACAGTGCTGAGCTGGTGGGAGGGGATGGAGCTGGGTTGGTGCTGGGCTGGAGCTGGTGCAGGTGGGGGCACAGCTGCCAGGCTCAGGCAGTGAGCAGGAGCAGGCAAGGAGTGTGGGCAGTGGGCAGTGCAGCAGAGCTCATTGCCAGGCCCTCGCTGCCCACCCACCTGCAATCTGGAATCATTGCTCAGGAGTGCTTTGCTCTCCCCCAGGGCTGCACAATCCCATTGGGCCTGGCTTTGCAAAGCCCAGCTCTGCAGGGATGGGCAGAGAGGGGCTGCACCTTGTGGTGTCCTCCCCGAGGTGGTGCAACACTCGCCATGTCACCGTGGGAAGAGGGGGCTGTGGGAATGGCAGTGTGGAACAGCCTGTGCTGGGGCTGCATGGGCAGCTCTGGGTCCTGTTTAAATCAGAAATGACTCAGCCAAATAAGCCAGGCTTGGCCTCTATCCCTGCCCCACGGAGCTCAAGGCTGGCCCTGCAGGCAGTGGCTCTTTGCTGCTGGGGAGTGGCAGGAGCTGAGGCTGCTGTTACATCCCAGGGAAAGAGAGGGACAACAAGAGGTCTGTCATGTGGCAGGGTTAATTCAGCACAATTAGAGGGTGGCAGAACAACAGGGAAAAGGCTTGAAATTCTTTTGGTGCATCTGTCATCCCATCTCCCCTGTTGGCTCCTTCTGCTGACCCTGTAACTGAAGTTCTTCACTGTCACAGGAGAGCAAAGCAGTAAGATTCATCCTCCACATGAATTAATAGGTCTGGTTTTCATTGCTGTGTCCTTCTGTTGAAAAAAGAACAGGTCTGAGAATGGGACAGGTCTGGGATGTTTGTTCCATTCGGGTGTTGTAGCTCCAGAGGGGCACAATAACTGAGCAAACCATTTGCATTTCCATTTATGTTCTCCAAAAATAGGGAAAGGCAGTGTGGGCTTTCTGTGCTACAAGGGTTATTACACAGCTCAACCTGGACATGGACCTGTTATCACAAGTGACATTGCCAATCTGAAATGAACAGAAAATCCAAGAAGCCTTGAGCAGGAATATCACAGGTATCAACTCCACATTGCATCCAGAAATGGTTCCTGAGGCACTGCCAGCACTGTGCTTTCCTCACCTCTCCTCCAGACTCTACCAAATAATGGTGGTAAAATTACCAGTTGTAGTTCACCTGAAACAAATAGATGTGTAAAAGCAGCATAAAAATAAATAACTGCCATAATGCTGATCATTTACAGAAAATTCTGGGTGGTTTTTGTAGATTGTCTCTCATTTTCCTGAGTGGTTGGGCTGGGGAGACCTTTGCAGCCTTTAGAAAATGATCTGTCTTTTCTGAAACCAAGCAAGAAATGGGAGCCGTGAGTGAGCTGGGAAAGGAGCAGCTCCCTGGGAGGGCAAAGCTGGGGCTCTGCAGCCTGGGAGTGATGGAGGGCAGTGTGGGGGCACCGGGGGAGGAGGGGGCACTCCAGCTGCTGTGGGAGAGAGGCCAACCAATAAAAGGAGCTCCTGGAATTAAAACTAGCTCAGGCCATGCTTGAAACATTGAAGCAATTGTCAAAAATTCCTAAGTTTTTCAGTGTCTCATGTTTTGCACCCCCTGAGTGCTCACATGGCCATGCTGGGCTTGTCTGCAGAGCTTGGAGAAATGGCCTGTCTTGTGCTGCCCTTCAGTGCTGGGACTTGGGTGTTTGGGGAGCTGCTTGGCTGCTGCTGCCTCAGGTGGATTGGGAGTCAGGAATCACAGGTTTCTGGAACTGAATTTCAGGGGCCAATATCAAGAGTATTTAACTTTTAAACCAGCAAACTGGTCCTGTTGGTTCCCATTCCACACCAGTGCCTGGGTTTGGCTTCTGCCAAGGCACAAGCAGAGCCTCCTTGATATTTGCCATTTCAGGTCATTTCTGAGGGGTCTTCTAGGGCTTTTCCAAGGTGCCAGGTGTTCCAGCTGCAGTCAGGCCCCACTCCAGAGGGCTGCCATGCAGGTCTCCAGTGCAGCCACAGAAATGCCCATTCCCTCTTTCTGTTGTGCATTGTCTGATTCTTCCCCTTTGGGGGAATGCAGTGTTGGGACAGCTACAGTAAATTCTCAACAAGCAGCTTTTGCCTTAATGGACAGATGAAATCCTTTTGGATTTAACCACATTTGAAAGCCACCTGTGGCCTCCTCATCCTTTGTCCTGATTATTGTTTCTTATGTTTTATTTAGAAATTCAGACAAACGGTTCTTGGAGGAGATTAAACCCCCATCAAAGGGCCCTTTGTGAATTCAGACCTATTCCAAGTGCCATAAATGTGGGTCTGTATCACCTGTGCAGGCCTGGCAGTCTGTGCCTCCTGAAGGGCTTTGAACCTCTTTCAAGGACTAGAACAGTCCCTTACAGGCTTCTCATTTTGAACTTTTCCAAGTTTTCCTCTGTGTCATCAGAATGCAGTGGGACTTGAGGGAGAGGTTTCTAACGAGCACCAGGTTGCTGTGGAGTGGTGTAAACCCTTTATTTGCCTCCTGTGGGCTGTGCTGTGCCAGGCAGGCAGTAAAGCTGCAGTGCTGATGCTGCTCCGTGCCCGTGGGTGGGCTCAGAGTGGGGCACGTGGGGCTCCAGGTGCTGAGGTGACTCACACTGTGAGGGGAGCCTGGCTGGGAAACCCAGCTAATTGACTTCTTAGGATGGCTGGTAATTATAAAATTTACCATAAATGTGGTGACGGCCTCAGTGTTTGCAGCATGACTGGAATTGGCCCCTCTGGAGTGTGGAGGTGGGTTCCAGAACCTCTGTGGTCTGGAAGGTGCTGCTGGCACCGTTCCCCCAGTGAGCAGCCCTGACCCCCCCCTGCCTCCAGACTGCTTTGGCTCCATGACCACAGCCCTAAATCCCTAATTGTGGAGCAGATGAGCTGACCAGAACCACAGTACTGTAATCTCATAACCCTCCACAAAATTATCTCCAGTGAAGACAGTTTCTGTCAAGGCAACAGAGGAACTCTGTTTAAGAAAGTGAAGGGACAAAGAAATTGAGCATGGCCTTGTTTATGAAAGTTTTCTTTCCTTGCAGAAAACACCCAGCAGTGAACTGAAATCCTCTCCTGGACTCTAACTAGGCACCAGTGGCCACGGGCAGTAAAACCTCAGTGAAGTTCCCCATGCAGCCACTCCAGAGCACCAGGCTGACTCCTGGGAGTCCTTCTGAGCTGTTGGCAGGAGGGCTGTGATGTCCCTTTAGCTCCTGTTCCAGCTGGCAGGCAAAATTCCAAACACATCACTAGAATTTCCACGTTACAGTCAGTGCCACTGCTTTAACCTTTTCACCTTTGACAGTCTCATGAGAAATTGAATGTGATTCAAGACCATTCAGGCACTGAGCCTGGAGCCTCAGGGCTGCAGCAGGTGGGGCTTTGGGGTTCATTTATTTTAATGAATTTGTCATTTTTTAAAAAAGCTTCTCTGGGTTTATCCAATCCAAGGAAATTATTTCTACTGGATGCAAGAATGTGGAAAACACTGCAGAGCAGGGAATTCAAAATACAACAAGAAGCAACCACTGGCAGTGTTGATTGTCCTTCCTTATGTTTCCCCCTGGAAGAGAAGAAGTAGAAGTGACTCTGAGCTGAGCTGTCCCTTGTGCCCAGCTCTCCTGTCCCCACATAGAAGTGACTCTGAGCTGAGCTCTCCCTGTGTGCCCAGCTCTCCTGTCCCCACATAGAAGTGACTCTGAGCTGAGCTGTCCCTTGTGCCCAGCTCTCCTGTCCCCACATAG
>JAWWLZ010000806.1:0-10073 GCA_035041345.1 Poliocrania exsul | reverse complement strand
TAAAAGATAACTACATTATTTTAGGGTTCTGAAATAATATAATAAATATTTTATATATATATATATATATATATATAATATAATAAATAACTTCCACTAGTACCTGTCAAGCTAGATTCTAATCTGTAAAATATATACAGATAGAATCCTTTAGATCATTGAAAATGATCCATTAGTATAATAACTCTTTGAACTGGAGCAGATTCATCTTCAGGTCTGTGTGATGTATGCAACACAAGCTTCTGCACTTGAGTCCGTTTCCATCTCCATGATGAGCCATTGTGATAAGGCGGACCTGCTGACTAGAGTAGACAGAAATTAACCAGATGCAAAGAAATAGATAAAGGATCTGAAATTTGCACAGAGGTTTGGAAACTTCACAAAAAACAACAGATTATGCAAAATATTGTATATGGTTGAAGGAATTAAAATAAAAAGTTATTACTTCAAAGATAAGAAAGGAAGTGTGTAATGATGGCTGTAAGAAGGCCAAAAACTGTGAATGGAAATAAGCTACAAACAAGATCCACTGGAAAAAAAAAATCTAAACAAAACCAAACTCCAACAGCAAAGACAGACATTTAGACCAGTGAGAAAGATCTGATGCACATACTTGATCTAAACTAAGAACTAAACTCAAAATGTGCAACAGCAATGCCTTGTCAACACTAAAACAGAATATGGAACAGAGTGCAGAGATAATTAGAGGTTTTCAATGCCTGTTGCCTAAAGATGATTTTTAGTTGGCAATACCAAACAGACTGTGGTGATAGCCAACCAGGCCTATGTATAGACCACCATCTGGAATGCTAAGGCTGGTGGAAAACTTGAGAGCCAATGACTAAGCTCAGATCTTACACAGCAACTTTTGTAGACAAAATCAAGAATGTTATGGACCTTGTCTATTATAAGCTTAAAATACAATAGCAATCTTTAAACCAATTTCTGCGGAGACTCTCAGGTAAGGAATGAGATGAAGGGTTTGGCTCAGGGTAGACAGAGTGAAAGAGAGAATCCAAGAGCAACATAACTGTTCCCTACACCTTCTAGAAACCTATCATTGAGTTTAGCAGATCCTAAATCTGGGCATAACTAAAGCAAGGACTGTTTGTAGTTTGAGATCTCTTGCATGCTGCATTCAGCTTCCCTGGCTTTTCAGAACATGAAATTTTATGCTGCTCTTCAATATCTTTTCTGTGTGAATTACATTTTTTAAATGGTAAAATAGAATTCTAGTAAGACTGAAAATGCAATATTACTGAATTGGAAGAGGGTTTGGCAGCTTCAGTAGTGAAAATAAAATTCTAGCATTTCTGACTTTTTTTTTAATTGGCTGACAAACAACTTCATATTGGTTTTAAACAGAAAATTATATGTATGCTTTTAAGCCACAAAATGTTCCCGTTAAGTGTCTAGAACCAGACATTTAACTCTGCCAAAATCTTATGTGTCCAAGTACAATGCATACTGTAAACAAACAAACAAATCTCATCGAAATGTGAGGAAAAAATAAAATTTCATAAATGCAAGAAACAAAACTAAGATTGGTTGACTCATCTAATGACAGACAAATCATTAGAAAAGAAAGCATGACAGGCTTTCCTATAGCTGTATTATTTGCAAATCTCCTTACAAAAAGCTGCACTGTGTTTATCTTGTCTACAAGAGAGCTCTGAACCCATAAAACACTGTAGCTGTGCCAATACTTCCAGCTTCACAGTACTACATGCTTCCAAGATGACACTGCTGCTCCTGGATGACCACCTCACCTATGCCTAAAGAACCCAAATTAGCTGCAAAAAACAAGCTCAGTAGTAGGTCTTTCTTTCATTTGTCTGAAACAGGTTAGAGCATACTCACCCAAAGAACTGAGCCAAGAAATTTTAAGGAAAAGTCACAACTGCTAGGGAGCTAGTGATGAGAGTTGAAGCAATTCACCTGGCAGAGATGCATTACAAAGAAGGTGTACTTCTACAGAAAGAAAATACTTGTTTTGGAAAGCTACAATGCAAGCACATGATGTAGAAAAAGGAACATTCAAAAGGGTTGGTATTTTTCCTTAGTTTTTCAGATGAGAAGTTAAGTAGCAGTGGAATTATTCTCTGTGTTCCATGAAATACATGTCTTGCAATCACTGGGACATAAATCTGTGCCCAAACCTTTTGCCAAAACGTGACCTGAAAAATCTGGTTGAGGTCACTCCTGGCATCAGTAAGAGCAAATGCTGTGCCCTTAATCTCTGGCAAGTGTCTTACTAGAAAAATAGACTTCCTCTCACCAAAGAAGCAGCTGAGCATCATGCAAAGTGTCTGTTAATTTGAGTATTTGTACTCAAGCTCCTGTTGCTTGCTAACACGGGCAGTGCTGAACTTCATCCTTCTTTAGAAATGTTGGCATGCATTAGACATACTTTAAACTGATGTGCACTTGCAAGAAGACTATAGACCTGTTTACTTTGGCAAAAGCACTGCAGTACTTAGTGCAGGACACCTCCCTCCCTTCCTCAGCATTCATTTCTGGAATGGCAAGTTTATTTACCTTTATTATGGAAATACTACCGTTTTCACAAAAAAAAAAGGGTACAATGCCCACAAGGGGAGCTATTTTCCAAAAGCTACTCAAGTAGTATTTTGAGGGTATTTTATGTGACAAGGAATACACCTGTCTGAATCTACAATAAGGATTACAAAGTTCATTTATCTATCTACAAATATTTTAAAATACTTTCTCAAGATCCAATCCACACTCTTTTTGTTCAGAAATATTTCATTTTTTGTGGGAACTCAACAGAGGTATATGGGAAATTCTTGGTCTGGCAGGTCAAAGTAGCATCTGCTTCATGCCCATGGTTTTGGATTTTGGTTTGTTGGTTTGGGTTTGTTTTTTTTCTTTTTCCCCATGTTTTAACAGTCATGAACACTTTTGAAACTGAAAAAGAACAGAGCTGAAATTCAGATAAATTAAGATTTTTGATCTCTGAAAACTGCACTCAGAATTATTCACCAAATGAGAAGAAATTTGATTTTATTCTCAGAATATCACTCTTTATACAAGTCTAGACCAGGTTTCAGCACTTTTGCTCATCTATTTGCTTTTGAGTTTTGCAATCCCAAAACCACTGGTAATGACAAGTATTCAGAACCACAAAGTTTAATCACCAGAAACACCTGTATCACACTAAAGCACTCTAAAAACTGTTGCAAACCAAGAAGACTTCTTAGTAAGAAAGTTAGCAGTAGCAAGCTGATGATATCTTGAGAATAGAGGACCACTGGGAAATCAATCAAATCCTGAATATATCTTCTCTTTATACTCACACTGTGGAATATCGTAAATAATATATTGCCAAATATAAACGAACAAAGTAAAATCTGTCTTTTCAGTTTCAGGAGATTTTTTATATCTCATGTTCTCCCACTCTGAGAAAGAAAATACATATATATTTACATGGAGCATGCAAGTACTAAAATACACTAAAAAGGAACGATATAATTGCCAGGAAAATAGAGTATTATGTAAAAGGATGAGTTCTGTAGAGTATATAAACCCATCCTTCACATGTAAGTACAGATATTCTCTGGACAGAAAAGGATCAAAATACATGCTTGCTTGAAGTTAAGCCTCAGATAACTGTTATTTAAAACAAAACAAAACAAAAACCAAACAAAAAAAGGACAAACTCTCTTCTATTAAAAACAATAAAACAAAATATAAAGATATTTCCTCTCTCCTTTATCCAAGACAACATAAAAATTCTGATACTTATAAATTGTCTTTAAAATCAGACTTTTGTTTTAAGAACCGTAATCACTTCAGGCTCAACTGAATTTCAAGTGCTACTGTATTTCAGGACTTAAGATATCTAAGAAACATTTCTTCCCTGAAACCTTTCACTTGTGCTTTCATTTTGCAACAGGTGGTGCAGAAAGAGTGAACCAAAGAACCAGGCAAAAGTCCTAGGGAATCTAAAAATGTTCAAATATTTGCACAATACAAATACATGAATATATGTATGGGCATGACCATGCACATACACACGCTTTCAGTCAACAATACTATAGTTAAACGGTCCCATACAAATCACATCAATGAAAACAATGATGAAATAAAAAAAAACAATAATATTTGCTGAATAAAACAGATATAGACTAGATACCAGCCAGTCTAGAATACACCCTGTAATTGACCATAAGCCACTGGAGGGTTCAGGTTGTAGTTAAATTGGAAACACCGGTCCAAGCGAGAGAGACAAAGAGAAATTCCTCAGAGATCTACCCCCTTCTTCACAAGGCTCCAGCCTACCTTCTGTTGGAAAGACTAACCTAAGTTTCAAACTTTGAATCAGCCTTCTTCTGATCTACTATTTACAAAATTCATCTACCATTGCCATTCCTACCTCTAATTAACATAACCAGTTTGAATATCCAGGGTTCTTAAGCATTAAAAACATTCATCAAGAAATCTTGAATGTAATCTGAAGTTATTTTATTCCTAAATCATAGAATCATAGGATGGTTTTGGTTCCAAGATCATCTAGTTCCATGGGCAGGGACACTTTCCACTACACCACATTGTCCAGACCTCCATCCAGCTTCATCTTGAACACCTCCAGGGATGGGGCATCCACAACTTCTCTTGGCAACTTGTGCCAGTGTTACACCACTCTCACAGTAGAAACTTTTTCCTAGTATCTAATCTAAACCTACTCTCTTTCAGTTTGAAGCCATTCCTCCTGGTCCTGTCACTCTTGTAAACAGTCCCTCTCCATCTTTCCTGTAGACTCTCTTCAGGTACTGGAAGGCCACAATTAGGTCTTCCCGAAGCCTTCTCTTCTCCAGGCTGAACAAATCTGATTCTCTTAGCCTTTCCTCATAGGAGAGGTGTTCCATCCCTTTACACATCCTAGTGGCCCTCCTCTAGACTCACTAAAACAGGTGGATCTCCTTCCTGTGCTGGGCACCCCAGCACTGGATACAGCACTCCAGGTGGAGTCTCACCAGAGCAGATTAGAGGGCCAGAATCAATCTCTTGACAACACTGGCTACACTGGTTTTGATCCAGCCCTCCCTACCCAATTTCTTGCTCCTGAGGATTGCTAGCTATTGCACTCTATGGAAGACTTCCTTAAAGATGTCAGTATTGTTCCACTTCCTTGTCCCTAAGGGCAGTCTCCCAGGAGATACCACTATTTCCCTGAAGAGCTGGAATTTTGGTTTCCTAAAGTTCCGGGGCCTAATTTTACTCTTTACCTGACCCATATCCCTGAGGACTGCAAACCAATGCATGATCACTGCAGCCTGGGCAGTCCCCAGTCTTGATGTCCCCCGTTAGCTCACTTGCACTGATGACCAACAGATCCAGTAACACGTTCCCTCCAGTAGGGGTATCTATATTACTTGGGTCATGAATCATAGAACTGTCAAGGTTGGAGGAGACCTTTAAGATCATTGAGTCCAATTGTCTACCCAGCACTGCCATTGCAACCACTAAACCACTAAAACATATCACACAGCACCAGATCTAGACACCTCTTGGACACCTCAGAGATGGTGACTATACCACCTCCCTGAGCAACCCATTCCCGTACCTGACAAATGTGATTTTTTTTTTTTTTTTCAAATATCTGACCTGAATCTCCTCTGTCTCAGGTAAAGGCCATTTCTTTTTGTCCTCTCACTGCAGACAAGGTAGAAGGGACCAACCCCCGAGGGAAACACATCAAACTATGAACAGTGGAAAGAATAGGTTTTAATTGTAGATCTCTAGGACAGCTCTGGAGAAGAACCTTGAAGAGACCTGTGGCTGAAGTTTTAAAATTGTAGTTTTACAGGTAATAAGGTTTTTTAATTGCAAAGTTTATGTATTACCTTTCTCAGTCTGTTACCTCTTCCCTGCTGGGCTGTTACTACCACCACACCCTGTCCATTGTATCTCTTGGAACTTTCTTTGTTCTCTTGATAACCATCCAAGCAACCCATTAAACTGGTTTGTCTCATCCTGGGCCAGGCAGCCTCCCCACACACAGGGAACCCCCGACATCAGAAAGCTCCCAGACCCCCTCCCCTCTCCGCACTGCCACAGTAGGAGCCAAAGGAAACATGTCTGGGCATGCCCTGCCAGTCCAAGCTGGGCAGCCCCGTGTGAGGATTTTCCTATGCCTCATGGCAGGAGCAACATGGCCAAGGCAGTAGCCAGCCCCACCCCTGTCCCAATTCCATTGGTTACCGCCCCTGTCTATCCCAAATCCCTAGTTTTCTATTGGTTATTACCCTCCATTTCCCCTACTGGCTAACCAAAGCACCTCAGATGCTCCCCCTCCTGGAGTTTTCACCCAATCCATCCCAGATCTGGCACCTTCCCCCTGAGAACATATAAAAGCTGTGTGTATTTCCCAATAAACCTATTTCTTTGCCTGGACCTCTGGACTGCTAAGTGTCTCTTTCCTCTGCATCCCCTTGGCTCTAGAGGCAGGCAGAGACCTCTCCCCACTTCCTTCCAACCTGGCAAAAGCCCTCACCTTACTACAACCTCCTTTCATTTAGTTGTAGAGAGCAATGAGGTCCCCCATGAGCCTGCTCTTCTAAAGACTAGACAAACCCAGCTCCCTCAGTCATTCCTCACAGGACGTTCTCTCATCCTTTCACTAGCCATGTTGCCCTTCTCCAGACACACTTCAGAATCTCAATGTCCTTTTTTGAAATGAGGGTCCTAGAACTGAACACACTACTCAAGGTGTGTCCTCACCATTGCTAAGTAGAGGGGGATGACCACTTCCTTAATCTTGCTGGCACACTGTTCTGGATATAGGTGAAGATGCCATTGGCCTTCTTGTCCATCTCGGCACACTGCTGGCTCATATTGATCCAGTTAGCAACCAGCACCCGCAAGTCCCTTACTGCTAAACATCTCTCAAGCCACTCCTCACTCAACCTGCAGAACTGCATGGGGTTGTTGGAACCCAAGTGCAGGAGCCAGCACGTCACCTTATTGAATCTCATGCAGTTGTCCACAGCCATTGATCAAGTCTGTTGAGGTCTCCCTACAGAGCCTTCCTACCCTCAAGCAGATCAACATTACCACCCAACTTAGTGTTGTTGTCAATTCTCCATGCAGTTTCCTGGATTGTCCACATTTTGCAGTGCTACTTTCTCAGGAGATGCTGGGGTGGCTGAAGTCCCCCAGCAGATGAACAAGAGCCTGTGAACATGATGCCCTCTGTAGGTGGACCAAGAAGCCTTCATCAGTAGGCTCACCTTGATCAGGGGCCTGGAAGTAGACACTAAACACAAGATTTCCTTTGTTGTCTCACTCTCTGATTCTTACACATGTGCTTCCAGCCTGCTCTGTCTGTTTTTCAGAGACAACAATTCACAATCAATTCAACTCCTGATGTAGAGGGCAATCCTTTCACCTCTCCTTCCTCCCCTGTCTCTTCTGAACAGACTGTAGTCATGGATAGTTGCACGTCACTCAGGGAATTTGTTCCACCAACTTTCAGTAATGGCAACAAGGTCATACATGACTTGCTAGCAGCATGATGGCTTCCAGCTCTTCCTGTTTGTTGTCCATGTTGCATGCATTGGTAAAGGCATCTCAGCTGGTCTGTCAGCCATGTCATGGTTTAAGCCTAGTTGGAAACTAAGCACCATGCAGCGGCTCACTCAATTTTCCTCTCTCTCCCCCACTACCCCTCAACTTGTAGGTTGAGATAAGAATAGTTTAATAATTGAAAATAAAGTCAAATACAGTAGTAATTGTAAATGGTCATAATAATGATAATAAAAAGGGAAAAATAAGTGACACGCAATACAATTCTCACTAGCCACAGACACCCTTTCCAGGAAAATTCCCTCAGTTTATATACTTGGCATGATATTCTGGGTTGTGGAATATCCTTTTGATCAGTTCAGGTCACCTGTCCCAGTTATGCTCTCCCCCAGTTTCTTTTGTGTACTCCCTCTCTGGCAGAGCATGAGACAAGAAAAAAGGCCTTGACTTAGAATAAACACAATGTAGTAAACCCCTAAAATATCACTGTGTTATCAACATGATTTTCACTCTGAATCCAAAATACAGTAATAAAACAGCTACTGAGAATAAATTAACTACCCTAGTGGAAACCAGGACACCTTCCAAGGGGGACAGCCCTTAATTCCTTTGATATATTTCCCTAGTGTTTCCCTGCTGTCTTCTCTTATCTCAGGAGACCCTTGCTCATCTCCATAAGACTGCAAGTGTGCTCCAGTTCAGTGTCACTTGCAGGCCCCCACTAGCACGCTGTCCTTCTAACCTTTACCTTTCATCCCACAGTTTGGCAGGGACAGGGTGATATTATCCCCCTTCCCATTACATCTAGTTTAAAACTCTGCCAATGACTCCCATTAGTTCCTGAGCAATGATTACACCTTGCTGAGAAAGGTGAGTGCCATTTGATGTCAGCATATTCAGTGCTATGTAGGCCATTCCACTGTCAAAAACCAAAAAATTCTAGCAGTGACACCAGATGTGGAGGCTGGAAGTTTCCAAAGATTCAAAGGGAGAAATGGGCTGAAGCGAGTAAAAAAGACAATAATTTCACAAGCATAGTATATGACTTGCATGGTATTACACAAGATCCCACAAGATAACAAAACTACACCATTGCATATGTGAGATGGATGAACTTACATCAGCAAGCTCATATCTTAAAAAACCTTTGGTAACCTTTAGGAATAGCCAAAAGTAAAAAATTCAGCCATTAGAAAGACTGAAAAACATGTGTAATATCCTGATGTGTTAAAACTGATACCTTAAAAAAATACTAAATCTTTTAGTAGAATGGGATAAGATGCCTGGCATAATGTGCCCCCAAAGCACATTTCTTCTATGGTGAATTAAGTCCATGCTATCCAAACTATTCCATTGAGATAGCAGTCAGAAGGAATATCACTGCCATGAAGAATAGCACACAGCTGTACTTATCTACATACAGCCTACATCTGTAATGCATCCTGCTTGACAGCTCCATAGTGTGGGAGAATACCCAGGATTAAGCACTGGGCCTATGAGAATGTGGACTCTCTGATTTTGACTGCCCCTAATGTTGTTGGGTTAACCACAGTTGTTTAATATAAGCTGTGTCACAAATATGTCTTCCCTATTGTATTTTCCCTTAGTCATTCCTATCCCAGGTTCTTCTTCCCATAATCCCGTAGGGTTCCTTTCCCGCCACTCTTCCCCATTGGTTCTCGTTTGCTTCATTGCAGTAGTTTTCCTTATATGGTTAAAGTGCCACCTCTGTTCCCCATTGGTCCATCTTTCAATCCTTTGTTTGCATACCCCTGGACCAATGGGAGGCTTCGTTCTGCCCAGTTACCCTATATAAACCCAAACCCCTTAACAAATTTGCTTCTTCTGTTGCCACTTAGCCTCAAGTGTGGTCCTTCCTTGGATGGCTGCGCCGGGCTGGGTGCAGGGGGAACCATCCCAGGCTTCAAGAGGCAGCCTAAAGGAGCTGATATTCCTCCAAGCTTGTGGCCACGGTGCCTCTCAGATCTGAAGACCCATGCTCCTATTTTTGGAGCTTCACCATCTACTAACACCATAGAACATTTAAAAACACTTGCTAACTCTTAATGAAAACATGGCTTCTGATGACACAACTGGCCAGGTGTTGTTCAGCTTTCCAAAGAAAGAAAAGTCAATGTCTCTCTAAGTCATGCAAATGTTGAATAATCCTCTTCTAAACTGCAAGAAAAGTTAAACAATGTAAAACAGCAATACAGCTCTGGGAAAATCAAACAAACAAAAAACCCCAACTAATCATGAAAATAAATCCCAACCATCATCATCATCATGGCTAGGCTTCGCGAACAAAGATTTGGGAAGGGCACTACCCACACTTGCTGCAAGTGTGCTGATGGCTAAAAAGACCGATACGGGATAGGCAGGTCCGGTCACAAAAGGCACAGCAGAACGTCCCTTTAGGTGATATTGGTGAGGAATGGTTCTTTCTGTGTTGTCTTTTTTCCTCCAGACTGACTCTGCGTGCGTTCTCAAAGGAAACAGCAGCGTCGTGGATCATGTGTCTCCAA
>JAWWLZ010000804.1:0-10079 GCA_035041345.1 Poliocrania exsul | reverse complement strand
CGGCAACCCAGCTTGTTTTTCCCTCTGCCAAGAAAACCACAATGAAAGTCAGCAATCAAAAGAAACCCATATGGATAACAGAAGGTGTGACCCCCAGGCCATCTGACACCCTACTTACTACTGGGGAAGAGCAACGTTACGGTCCGGATATCAGCCTTTTAAATGACGCTACGGGAACAAAGCCGCAAGGAAGCCCCGCAGCTGATGCGACTGAGATTCAGCACTGGAGACTGAGCTGCAAAAAGAAGAAAGCAAACAAAAGCATAGCCACGTGGAACGTTCGATCTATGTACCAAGGCAAACTCGAAACGGTAATTAAGGAAATGGACAACCTTCACATTGATGTCATGGGATTATCAGAAATCAAATGGAAAGGAGTTGGGCACTTCACACACGGAAACCACAAGATCTTCTATGCAGGAAATGAAGAAGCTCGCAAGAACGGAGTAGCAATTATCTGCAACAGAGAGGTGGCCCAATCAGTGCTTGGTTACAACCCAATCAATGAACGAATTATCACTGTTAGGATTCAAGGAAAACCGATAAACACAACCATCATCCAAGTGTACGCTCCAACAACAGCTGCAGAAGAAGAAGACACTGTCACTTTCTATGCAGAGTTTCAGCAAGTAGTCGACAGCACTCCCAATGGCGACATGCTAATGATAATGGGAGATTTCAACGCAAAGGTTGGCAAGACAGAGAATAGTGAAGTCACAGGTTGCTTTGGATTAGGAGCGAGAAACGACAATGGACAAAAACTGGTCAACTTCTGCGCAGAAAACGAACTCGTCATCACTAATACTCTATTCAAACAGCCAAAGAGGAGACTTTACACCTGGACATCACCTTGTGGGCTACATAGAAATCAGATTGACTACATCATCATCAAAATGAGATGGAGAAGTGCAGTACAAAACTCCAAAACTTTCCCAGGAGCAGACTGCCACACAGACCACGAACTTCTATGCGCGAAAATCAAGCTCAAACTCAAAAGGACAAAGAAACACCCCCTACCAATCAGATATGATCTCCAAAACATCCAACCAGACTTTGCCGTCAATGTCAATAACCGTTTCGCTGAACTCCAACATCTTGAAATTGAAGATCCAAACATTCTGTGGGAGGAAACGAAGAAAGCGATCACTGATTGTGCAAAAAGTCATATCCCTAGGAAAAAACACGATAAACGTTCACCTTGGATTTCAGCAGAAACAATCAAAATAGCTGACGAGAGAAGAAACATGAAGGCCAAAAGACACCTGCCTGGATTCAAGGAGGAACACTATAAGAAGATCTGCTTAGAGCTGGAAACAAATAACAGAACAGGCAAATCTAGAGACCTTTTCAAGAATGTGAAAGATCTTAAAGGACACAGCAAAACCAAAACGAGTGCAGTAAAAAATGAAGATGGTCACACCTTAACGGAAGCAGACGAAATTAAAACCAGGTGGAAAGAATACACTGAAAAACTCTACAAGAAAAATCCTGATTCCCTGACAATACCAGTTGACTCAAACTTCGACCTAGAACCAGATATCCTCAAGGAAGAAGTTATCCAAGCCCTTAAAGAAGTCGCAAACAACAAATCCCCAGGAGATGATGCCATTCCAATAGAACTCTGGAAGGTGCTAGGAGAGGAAAGCATTCGATTTTTAACAACCATCTGCAACCAGATCTGGAAGACGGGAATATGGCCAACAGATTGGAAGAGAGCTGTATACGTTCCATTATACAAGAAAGGGGACAGCAAGCAATGTGGAAATTATAGAACCATCGCACTCATTTCGCACACCAGTAAAGTCCTGCTTAAAATTATTCTAAAAAGACTCACCAACTTCACAGAACACCAACTCCCCGAAGAGCAAGCAGGTTTTAAAAAGAATAGAGGCACTAGAGATCATATAGCCAATATTAGGTGGATGATGGAAACCTCCTATGAATATCAAAAGGCCCTTTACTTCTGCTTTATCGATTACAGTAAAGCCTTCGATAGCATTGATCACAGTTTACTGTGGAATACTCTTCTGAATATGGGCGCCCCTAAACATCTAGTCTATCTTCTCCAAAATCTTTATCAGGATCAAGAAGCCAATGTCAGAACAGAACAAGGCCCAACTGACTGGTTTAAGATCGGCAAAGGGGTTCGCCAAGGCTGCATCCTGTCACCAACTCTTTTTAACCTCTACGGGGAAACAATAATCCGAATAGCTCTGGAAGACACCACTGGAGGTGTAAACATAGCAGGCAAATGCTTGAAGAATCTTCGCTACGCAGATGACACAACATTGGCAGATGAAGCTGAAGAAGAGCTCAAAGCTTCATTGGTAGCCTTAAAACACGCTAGTGAGAATGCAGATCTCTACCTTAATGCCCAGAAGACTAAAATAATGTGCACCTCAGATCTTCAGACGTTCGAAGTAGAAGGGGAACCACTAGAAGTGGTACAGAGCTTTAACTTTTTGGGCTCTAACATCACAAGAGACGCTAGGTGCTCGCCAGAAATAGATCGCAGACTAACCCTAGGAAGATCGGCCATGGCTGGGCTGCACAGAATTTGGAAGGACAAAGGAGTTTCTACTAGCACAAAAGTCCGCCTTGTGAAAGCCCTGATTTTCCCAATAGCGACTTATGCAGCAGAGACATGGACAACCTCAGTCAGAGACCGCAAGAGAATTCAAGCTTTTGAATTATGGTGTTGGAGAAGACTCCTCAGAACACCATGGACCGCGCGGATAACAAACCAAGCCATTCTAAATCAGGTTGGCAACCCCCCTCCTCTTGATGAACAAATACTAAAGCAAAAATTCAAGTATTTTGGGCATGTCTCTAGAAGATCAGAGAGCTTAGAAAAAAGTCTGATGCTTGGAATCACTGGTGGCAATAGAAGAAGAGGCAGACCAAGACGGAGGTGGATGGATGAACTAACGGAGGCTGCAGGGAAATCCCAAACAAGGCTCATTCATAGTGCTCAAGACAGGGAAGAATGGAGATCGCTGATGAAAGAGGTGGTAACCAGAGCTCGCCCACGAGCTGACGGTACAAGGTGACAAGGTGAGTCAATTTTTCTCACAATTTCTTGTTTACTATCTTGTGTGTGGAGCTCCGTCAAATTTGGATTTTACATATATTCTGTGAAAATGGTAAGTGTACATTTGCTTATATAGTATTGATATGATATATATTTTTAATTTGACTCTGAGTAATTTACTGAAAATTTTCAGTTTACGTAGTAAACCGATCACTGCCAGTTCGAATCTGCAGTTAGTTTTTTGATTAGACCTAGGGCCTAGCCGTGAGAGCCAATCAAAATTGAGTAAATATTTTTATTGCATTTCTGGATGTAACTTTTCATTTTACGACTTTCATTTTTGACCCCCCCCCTCGAAATTTTTTAAAAATTTTCTAAGTTATTTTTTGGTATAACTATAGGTAAATGAGGTCGCTGATTCCGAATTTGATAGTCATTTTACAATCAGAGCTTTCGTTTAGCCTTTAGGATAACCAATCATTGCATATGTATGCAGCGTATATAAGTCGAAACTTGTAGAAGTTAGTTCATTATTTTTTATAATTTTGTTGACAGTCTACATCGAAGTCAGAAACTATTTTATTGTGACAATGAATTCAGCGAATGTCTTTACCTTACAAATTTTAGCGGGTACTGATAAAGTATTTATTATGAGCGAGTTGGATGTAGCTGTGAGACCAAATGGATTTACAATCATTGTACTGTATAGTATACATGATAAAGACCGTGAAGATGAACTACCAAAAAGTGATGATATTCATCGTTTTTACTTAAATGAAGACCTTACCGAGAATGATGGACTGGCAATTTGGTGTATTCAACAGACTCAGCAATATTATGATATAATGCAGTGTATCATTCATTCTAATTCAAAAGTTGGTATTCTAAACCGTGCCTATGATTATCCAGCATTACCTTATCAAGTTTTATATACATATGAACTATATCTCCGACAGAAACAACGTATGAAAAGTTATACAACGCTATTGAAAAGATATCCGAACATGCCTACCTTCAAATCTGAATTCGAGGTATTAGTTTTGCGTACTCTATTGAAGACTTCTATATACTTGAATTCTAATGAAAGCTTGGTGGATGATAGTAGTTGTATATAAATATGTTTGATTAAAAAATAAATGGTTTAATATGGAAACATAATCCTTTTGATTTTTAACCAATCAAATTCAAGATGAAAAGTATAAAAGGCAACACTCTTGAAATTGTTTTCATTATTTGTGGAGACACAACTTTCAGCGCACCTCTCTTAATTTTTATTTATAATTTTTCTAAAGAATGAATTCTCAATCTGATTCGGAAGACATGAAGTAAGTTTTGTTTGATTCTTTATATACTTTTATTATAATTTAGATAGATATTTATTGTAAAAGTAACTTAATTATTTTTAGTGAAACTGGTAATAAACTGAGAACACCGCCATCCTCACCAATACCCTCGTATGATTCCTTCTCTGACAATTATCGAGGATCCTCAACTCCATTACAACAATCAGAGGTGGATTTGGATGTTGATATCACTACGGATGTTTCATCTACTTCATCCAATGATCTACCTATGGTGATTCCTACCGTAGAGGAGAATAATATCGAGAGAAGGTGTGTTATTGGTGCCTATGACTTTCTTGTTTTTATTGTAACTTTTACAGTATTAAATGTATGTTTGTTACCTGATATATTTTTTATACAAGTAAGGGAAATGGTGGATAATACACTTGTCTTGTTACAGGATATGACTGATTCATTGAAACTAGCAGTAGATTTAAGTGTTACTTATGTTCGTCGCAACCATCAAGGTATTGTGATAGAGCGTACAGTAGCATTATTTTTTCTACCTGCTGTAGATGTGGAACAGTTTTGTTTTGAAACAGCAGCGAGTGACCTTATCCGTCAGTGTATAGAGTTTGAGAGTAGAGGAAGTAATTGGCAAGTAGAAAGTGTGAATACTATGGAGTTTAATATAACACGGTATCATACCATTCGTCAAGTAGCAGGACGAGGTAATGAATTTGCTATATGTCTACCACCTAAATTAGCAAAGAAGCATGCAGTTATCAATGTACATAATAAGGGAGATGATTGTTTCAAGTATGCATTACTTAGTGTTTTACATTATCAGGATATTAGCAGAGATAGACAGAGACCTACAAAGTATACACAGTGGTTAAATGAGCATAATTGGGAGGGTATTACAATGCCAATGACTGCATCTCAACTTGTTAAGTTTGAGAAACAGAATCAAGGTATTGTGATTAACCTACTTGAATGGAGAGGAGAAAAAGATATATCCCATCCAGTGCATCGGATTAGGGTAGCACCTATTCCGAAGACAACGGATGTGGTGACTCGGTGTGTTTCTATCTTGGCTGTTCAGTTGGACGCAGATAGCTGGCATTATGTGGGCGTTGTCAATCTTAATAGGTTGCTTAATAGTAAAGATAGTAATAGTATTTATTGCGAGCGTTGTTTTAAGCCTTTATTTATTAGTAAGAATATTCCAAGACCTCTTGAAGAGCATTTAAAGGTATGTTATACAGATCGTCCTGATTCAGTCAAGATGCCCTTTGATAATCACTTGTTCTTTAAGAATTATGCTAAAACTCAGCAGTTACCTTATATGTTATATGGTGATATTGAATGTTATTTAGAGCCAGACCAACACGACTCTTCGATTACTCACCACCGACCTTGTGCAATAGGGTTGTTGTTGGTGAATAATCCGCAAAGTAAGTTTCGTCCTATACCTACAGAGTATAAGGTATTCACTGGTAAAGACTGTCTGCATTATGCATGTCAATATATACATTGTGTATCAGATAGAGTCTATCAGTGGAATAAAAGGTACTCACACAGTGAACTCACCATGTCAGTTAGCGAACGCAATTCTCATAATTGTGCATCCAACTGCTTTATGTGTGATACAGCTTTTAGTACTGAGGATGTAATTAAAGTTCGTGAGCATGACCATGTAACTGGCAAGTATAGAGGTGCTGCTTGTCAGGATTGTAATACTAAAATGCGCTTAAAACGAAACATGCTTCCTGTTATTTTTCATAACCTCAAAAACTATGACAGTCACTTATTGTTTGAGTCAGCTATTGGAGTTATGAAAGATTGGGAGATTAGTGTTGTACCTCTCACTAAAGAAAAGTATATTTCGTTTTCAGCTAAATATGTAGTCGATGAGTATGTAGATTCTAAGGGTAAGGATGTTAGTATTAAAATGAATATAGAATTTAAAGATAGTGTTCAGTTTTTAAATGCTTCGTTAGATTCATTAGTTAGAAATTTAGATGTTAAAGATTTAAAATTATGTAGCACATTAGGTATTCCTTCAAATCTAATTCAGAGTAAAGGTATTTTCCCGTATGAGTGGTTTAATTCTATTGATAAGTTACAGTGTACAAGTTTACCATCACGGGCAGATTTTTATGATAAATTAAATTTGAATGAATGTAGCGAGGCAGACTATCAGAGCGCTGAATCTGCTTGGCAAAGTTTTCAATGTAGTACATTTGAGGATTATTTGTTAGCTTATTTAAAATTAGATGTATACCAATTGGGGGATGTGTTTCAATCCTTCCGACAATTGGCTTTGCGTGAAGATGGCCTGGATCCATCACATTACTTTACGCTACCTGGTTTGACTCTAGATTCTGCTCTCAAGATGACACGAGTCAAACTAGACCTTATTAAGGAACAGGATCAATATGAATTTATAGAGAAGGGTATTCGTGGAGGTTTTACCTTTGTGAATAATCATTATCTTAAAGTCAATGCGAGCGATATTGATCCTGAAGGCTTCAATGTAAATCTACCTCGACATGAGATGCTTTACATAGATGCCAACAATTTGTATGGTCACGCTCTCAGTAAGCCTCTACCGAAGTCGAATTTCTTATGGCTTACTGAACAAGAAATGGAAAGTTTAACTCGCACTTTCTGTAGTATAGATTTAGATAGTGATGTTGGTTATTTGTTAGAAGTAGATTTAGAATACCCTGCTGATATTCATGATAAGACATTAGATTTACCATTAGCACCAGAGAATCTTAAAATAAATGAATCGCATCTTTCACCGTATATGAAAACATTATCACAGTCGCTTGGTCATAGTTCACCTAAAACTTATTCTAAATTATTACTAACGCAGTTTGATAAGAATGAGTATGTAGTACATGGTAAGTTATTACAATTTTATTTAAAATTAGGTATGAAATTAGTTAAAATTCATCGCGGTCTAAAATTTAAACAGGATTTTGTTTTTAAACAGTATATTAGTTATAATAGTACTAAGCGGCAGACAGCTAGCAACAACTTTGAAAAAGATTTTTACAAACTCAAAAATAATGCGCTCTATGGTAAGACAGTAGAAAATGTTCGCAGACGTATTAATTTTCGAATTTGTAATAATGCTTCTTCACGTTGAAGTTAACTAGCAAGCCATCGTATTTAAAAACTATAATATTTAATGAGAATTTAACAGGTGTTCATTTAGCTAAAGAGTTTGCTGTTTTAAACAAGCCCGTTTTTATAGGTCAGGCAGTATTAGATTTAGCCAAGTTAGAAATGTACGAACTTTATTACATTCATTTATTAAAGTATGAATCTGAATTTAATTGTAAAATACGCGTTGTTGGCGGTGACACAGATTCGTTCTTCTTATCTGTTAAACGCTGTAACATATATCAACAGTTACTGCCTGCTATGCAGCGGGACAATTTATTAGATTCGTCTAATTATTCAGTTACTCACCCACTCTACTCCACTCTTAACAAAGCTAAGTTAGGCTGCGTTAAGGATGAGAGTGAGGGGTGGTCTTATTTAGAATGGGTGCTTCTTAAACCTAAATGTTATTCAATGAAATGCATAGAATCAGATGGAAGTAAGAAGCGAGCGAAAGGTGTTAGAAGGGTGACTGTAAATCGAGAGATTACGCATGATGACTATGTGAAGGTGTATGCAATGCAAACTCTACTTAGTTTAGATCAAGTGCGCTTTGCTAGTACCCTTCATCATATGCATACCTTGCGCTATAATAAGATCTCACTCTCCTTTTATGAGGACAAGAGGTTTTGGATTAATAAAGATGTTAGTATACCATATGGATATCATATGTTAAAGCAAGAGAGACCCAAGAGGTTAAAGATTGACAATGTTCCCATACATATCAGTGAAGAGGAACCACCTAGTAAACGTAGATGTATTGATTCTACCTAGTCATTTAAGTAATTTCATTTATGTATTTAACCCTGTGATAATTTGTTTTGTTTCTTTCGACTCTATGTGATATTCACTTGAAAAAATCTACCTCCTTTTATTATGTATAGAGATTTTATTAAAGGTGGACTGTTACTTTGTGATTTGGAATGGTGTTGTGTTATAGAGAACTCTCTAGTTGAAACTCTTTTTATTTAAAGATTATTTTTTATTTCAATACTGTATACGAATTCCTTCTTGTTTAGTAATATTATCAGATCTTTCATATTGTAAAAGTATTATTTATATTTATATTTTAGTATGTTTGATTACATGCGATATATCATAGAAGATAAACCAAACATTTTTCGTAATCATCCAGAATTGGATAATGCATACTGTAAAAAAATTATTAATCATTTTTTAAATGCTTTAAATGAATAAAAATAATTGTTAACAGAAATATCTTCTTTTTTTAAAATACATTGATAGTTGGATACAATTATTTGAAAAAAGTTTGTCTTTATTAGTTTCCAATCACTACCTCGTGTAGTATACTGTTCAATTTGCATTAGTAAAGATTGAATGACTTGGATTATATCCAATGTTATAATAGGTTGCGCTTTAAATGAAAAATAAGATTCATCCGTTATATCTCCATTAGTAAAAGAAACCGTAATTGAACATTGAAGTTTTAGAGGACAAGTCTCTTCTTTTAATTGTTGAATTGTATTTTGTATGATGGGTAAAGCAGCTATAAAAAATTCTTCTGGTAACAAATGTAAATCAGTAATATATCGAATCGTTCTCACATGATTATTAAATGCTGTTGCGCAGATAAAACGAGTAATATGATTTTCTGTAAGTTGTGGTAAAGTTAATGTACAATTAATATGAGGTCCATGTGTTTGTGTGTAATGCTTTTGCTGTATTTGAAAATGAACTTCATTTTTATGTCGTACTAAATTACTTTTACGAGTAAATCTTGCATTACAACTTTCACAGGGAAACATGATTGTAGTAAACAAGTATAAACAGTCAACTAGTTTATAAATGATTAATAAATACTTATGTAATTATGGAGGAAGATTTTTATATTGTTTTACCTAGCAATGCGCAGGAAGGAAATACACCAGCTGAATTTCTAACAAATTTTTCAACACCATTCAAAGTTGTGAACCCACATGAATGGGAAGTAGGATTGAAAGAAATCAATTTTAAAAATACAATCAAAACTATTCAAAATGATTATGCATTTGTCGAAATAGATGATATACAATCTAAAGATGCTTCAAAGGGAACTCTTAGCTTTAAACAAGAAAACTATGATTATCTACCAACATCAACTAATCAAGAGAGTATAATAAGAACAAAAAGACAAGATGAGGGAAGCCCTTTTGGTGTTACAAATGAATTTGAGTTTTTTTATAACCTTCCTTTAGATCGTATGACTTTTAAAAACACAAGTCCTTTTGTGGTTGACTTTTCAATTCCAACAGATGCAGCGAAACAATTAGGATTTTTGTCTAAAAAACATGTTAAAACAAAAGGAAGATATTCACGTAAAAACATTGCGCCTAATGATACGTTTTATGCAACAGATCCTCTCATATTTAAAGATAATAGTCAATTTGAAAAATTTTCATTTGATTATACTATTACCTTTAAAAGCTATACATTAAGGAAGGAGATTGTACGCATTATACCCGAACCCGGTACATATATTGATACCAATCAATACTCATCAAATCGATTATTACCAATCAATACTCATCAAATCAAATCGATTATTACCAATCAATACTCATCAAATCAAATCGATTATTACCAATCAA